>CM060986.1:106739641-107037141 GCA_030765065.1 Deroplatys truncata
CTTGATGCAGAAAGTCATGCGAGTGCTACACATCGGACTTTTTTAAAAGTGAAACCTGTCATAATATATAAAGGCAAGATTACGCAGTGCCATTAATTGTGCGTTGTGCCGAGAAAGCGTGGCTCTTAGCGCAAATTGCGTGTATATAACTCCTCAACCAGATTTCTCATCTGCAATTACAGGTACAGTAATCGCCTACCTTTGTCATACAACAAGCTGAAAATGTGTGGCTGAGGCATATTTCTGACATATTTTATAAAATATGCATTTGCAAAGATTAAATCTTCCTGGAAAATTGCTGAAGATTCTGTGTTATATTTATTTCAGTAATACCTAACCATGCCTTGTCACATAAAGTTATCTGATTTGCAATACTCTAAACACTTTCTATATACATTACAAATTCCCATTTAAATCTCGTATACAATGTAAATAAAAACTTAAATTTCTACGTTACTTATTCGAAATAAATTATTTTCGCAAAAGTATTTCAAATCAAGCAATATTATTCTAGCTACCTACAGTATGCAGAAACAACCTTGAGTTGGTATTGTTTGTAACGTGCTCAGGGCAAAGAATAAGAAACAAAATCTCATATAATACATCCTTTTGTTTCTCTTCTACAGAGTGTTCTTACCAAAACTAGTTTTCTATCTACTTCATGTTGATCAAATTAAACGTTTGCAAAAATAGTTTCGTTACATGTTTTATTTTTAGGAACAGAGGGCTGAAGCCATCTTCATATCCTAATAGGCAGGTCGCTATTGGCTGGCTTTGAAATACCATATTCTTTCCATGACATCACGAGATACAATTAAATGGTGACGGTACTTCAAAAAATGACGGTACTAAAAATTCAAGGAAATAACAGATTATTTCGGAAAAGCCCGATGTCACAAAAAATTATTTAAAATAAATTGTGTTTTAAAGAGATCTATATTTTTATGTACTAAGTTTCTGCCTATCCTTTATGACTTTCTAGTTATTAACTTTATATAACTTATAATTATTGAGAAAGTATACAGTGGACCATTTAATTTGAGACTGTACAGTATCTCCAAAACTAAGCGTTGTATAAAGACTTGTATTGAATAAAAGTTGCTTGATATTATATGTCATTAGTCGTGTTTTATTTGGAGGACGTTATGATAGTCATTTTAGGGTCAATTTATATTTAAAAGGAACCTACAATTAGGGTCAAATTAAATTGGGTCTAAAATGACCATCACAACCTCTTCCAAATAAAACGCGACTAATGGCATTTACTTTCCAACATAATATCAAGCACAATGTACAGTCTCAACTTAAATAGCTTAGGCTGTATATCCATACACTTCTTTCTACTTTTTTTACTACGTAAGTAGGAGTAGGAGAAGTAGGAGAAGTATTATATTCCACACAGAAATTGGATACTGAGATTTCCACCGGAAATACGTATTCTGAAGCGCCCTGAATCCAAATAAAGGATTTTGGTTCGTGTGTGTGTGTCTGTGAGAGCATAAACATAAAACTAAAAGTCACATAAATACCAAACCTTGTATTTAGGTTCAGTGCCTTCCAAAGATATCACATGAAGATTTTCAACAAAATGCTCCCAAACCACTCCTGATATGGAAGATTTTTCGAAAATTTTGATTTTCTAAAAAACGCCTCTAACGCTTTTTATCAAAATACCACATACAAAATATATTTATATGACAAATAAAATGTATATCTTGACTTTTCTGGAAATAGCCGGTGAAGTCCACTTCATTTAAAATAAACTTTGTATAATCCTGTATAACTGGTAAACGTTAAGCGACAGACGAAAGCGTACTGCACAAAAAATATAGATCTCTTTAAAACCTACAATTTATTTCAAATAAGTTTTTCAGGTGGCACTAACCGTTTCTGAAATATCCGTTATTAAAGGTTTGAATACTTTTATTAATTGGTCATTAGCTTAAAAGTCCTTTCAGCAATCAGTTGTTTTTCGCGACCACGTGGAAACAGTATGGAGTTTTAAGGCCTGCATATAGAGTCCAGTTCTTAGACATTTTACTATAGACAATTTTTATGTGTAACAAACGGTGTAATGTAGTTATTTCTGCAAAGGTTTATTTAGATTAAAACGTAGTACATAGAAAAATAAGTTTAGTAAGAATAATTTGTATTACCAAGGCCTACAGAGTCGAAAACGTATACTGCACAAAAAATATAGATGTATTTAAAACATAAATTTATTTCAAATAAATGGCATCAGCCATCTCCGAGATATCCTATATTAATGGTGCAAATTGTCCAATATAGTTCATTCTTTTAAATTCCTGTCAAAATTCAGTTGTTTCTCTAATGTTATGGAAAGAGTATGACATTTTAAGGTCAGCATATAACGTCCAGTTCTTAAACATTTGACTATCGCTGTTCCCTTTGTATCTATAATGAAATGTGTATTGGAACTATTTCCGGAAATATTTATCTGGATTAAAGTGAAGTAGAAGGAAAATAAACCTTTGTAAGAATAATTCGTATACCCATGTGATACGGGGTAGAGAAAGTCATGTGAATGTAACGCATGAGATTTTTCATATAAGTCTTAACGCTGTATGACTTTACATGCATAGGTGTATTTTACAGCCACGAAAGTAAAAGGGACTCGGTTCTCAGAATTCTCCTTGAGTTATCTGAATAAGCCCATCTAATATTATCCAGGTGTTATATACTATTCAATATGTTCCACACAGAGAGAGAGAGAGAGAGAGAGAGAGAGGAGGGTTTAATTTACCTGATAAGCTCTTTATGGTGTCAAGATATACGTAATTCCTATGTAATATCGGGATCGAATTTATCGGTGACATACAATACTTTCTCTACTTGCCACAGCTAAGCGGTTAGGAAAACAAAAATTATCCAAATAAATAGATTAATAAGCAAAGGTGTGCCTTGAACTTTTTTAATATTAAAACCCGTCATAATAATTAAGACAAGGAAGTATGTACTGCTATTAATTCTGCTTTCTGCAGAGAAAACGCGGCTGCCTGGAACTAGCAAAGTTGCATGAACATAACTCCTTAATTCAAGCACATGGATTTCTTAGCTGCAATTACAGCTACAGTAATCACCTACAAGTGGAAAATTTGTGGCCGTCGCACGTTTCTAACGTATTTAAATAAAATTTGCATTCATGCGCATACACTCCTTTTGGAAATTATGCAGTTTCTTAAGTTGTATTTCTTACAGTTAAATCTTACCATGCTTCGTCACAGAAACACAAATCTATTGCTCAATATACACGCGAATTACAAATTCTCATTTATTCCCTATATACAATTTAAATATTCATTTATCTTTTATCCTTGCTAGTTATTTACAACAAATATTTTAGAGAAATTATTTAAAATAATGCATCATGATATTAGTTATGACACAACCCGCATAAACAACCTGAAGTTATTGGCTTTTAATAACAATGTTAGCGCAAAGGAAAAGATAGGGAGGAACACAAATCTTAAAAATTGTCCAATAGAAGATGCTTTTGGAAAAATTGTGGTCATACAACATGTAATATTTAAAAATAATGATAAAACTACTAAGCTATTTACATGAGCATTTTAATGAACTGTACTTTCTTTCTGTATTAAATTTTTCGCTCTTATCGTTTTGTAGTTCTATAACTTTTTAGAAAATTCAATCAGAACGAAGACATCACAGGCTGCTCTCAGAAAATACCACAGAGTGAATGTGTGTGTGTGTGTGTGTGTGTGTGTGTGTGTGTGAGAGAGAGAGAGAGAGAGAGAGAGAGAGAGAGAGAGAGAGATGCATATGTATACACCTTTATTCTTTACATAAATATCTGAAACATGATATTCTGTTAAATATTGCTAGAGCTAATGTTCAGAAAATAAAGATTAACTATTCTTTCCCTCTAAAGGATAGTTTGGAGTTGAAAAAGTTGGTAGAAGACTTCGTGTAATATACTGAAAAGTAACCACACACACTCGCACACACACGTTTCTGTGCTGGACGGGTGTTCCTGTGAATCTTTTGGTGGAATATAATACTTCCATATGTAAGCAGAAAAAAGTAAAATAAATTTTGTACATTATGTCATCGATATTACTAAGAACTAACCATGGACATTTACTGTACTTAAGATATCGCAGGGATGCGAATTACCAACATTGTCATTTTATTCATCTTTAGGTAATCTTGAAAGCTTAGTATCATTCATAACCGAGGACTCTGAAATTTCTGTCTTCTGTGCAAGCTATGACAGATTTCTTTGGACTTTCATATATAGAATTGTTACACCTGGTCTGTGTCCTTGTACTGAGAACAACACTCAGTATGACAAAAGGCCATCTCATTCACGCTACGTGAAGAAATAAACAGCGTTTGAAATACCGATGTTAAAGCAATAAGCGCGGCGAGAATACAAATCAAAGAATATATACCCATGAGAACCAGAAACCGAGAGAGATGGCTCTGCGCTAACGTGTAAAGCTCGCATTTGGGAGGTCCCGGGTTCACTTCCCACATAGGGTCTGTTCTACCACGATTTCATTTCCCTGGTTTCCCTTTCATTCCATTTCCTTTTCATGTTTAAGGTGTGCTTCCAGGTTTTACGATGTGCGGCGGTGCCGGACAGATTGGCGCGGATACTTGATCCCCGTGAACGCCAGAGGGCTACCTGGTTGTAAGGGTGGCTCATTTTTCCCTCTCTGTGGAGCTCCAGAAGTGAGCTGGGTCTTCGAGCTATGAAAAGTTAGGTACTTCGCGTCTCTGCGACCTCTCTGCCTGCGGCTTGTAGTTTCCTGTGGCTCTTTCACCTCATCCATTTCTCCTGTGAGGTTGTAGTCACCACAGATACACATATGTAGGTCGCAATGTGAAGGCTGCCCCCCCCCGTTGTGTAACCTATATATATAGTAACCAGAATCCCAATCTGGATATTCACTACTCGATATCCAGGACAGGACACATACCTAGTAGGAGCTATGATATCCTAACAATGTTCTATGCCTTGGAATGCACAGCTACGCTCTGTCGCAATTAAATTAAATTCGCCTCGTTTCTCAAAATCCCATTGAGTTGTTGGAATCACTGTAAATATAGCATACCCAGCTGCAGTATATATACGTGGTATTATATTCTAAACGAGGTTGCTTAGAAGACATTAAACTATAGAAATTTTGTTCTATTTCACAATAATACATTGTGGTAATATAGGATCGAACTTCATTTTTGGTATTATTTGATAAAGAGTAATAATTGGTGATTTTAATTCCCACAAAAGTTCAATGTGAAAAGATGATTATTTTAATTTTAAATTTCTCTACGTTAAATAAGGCTGTCTTTAGCCCATGTTGCTCTTTAGTATTTATAATGATCATGAATTTAATGAACGGCATGATTTTAGAATCATTATAATTAATTTTTTTCAGACCACTAAGTGATCCTTAGCAATTCAGAAAGTAATCCACAAGTGGTTGCACATATATTAAACGAAAACAAGTAAATAAAATATGAAAATACCCTGTAAGAGCACTAAAGTGGCGGCATTCCAAGGGGAAACATCACGGGGTTTGCAAAGTCATGATCAATAAGCATGGAACAGAGCAACAATTTTAATCATCTACGATTTAATGGGTTGTACTTCTGCAAGGAGATGTAAGTATAAGACGGAAGAGAAACAACAAAATTAAATTTTTAAGGATGATGGTAGTGTCAAATAGAATTTTAACACTAAACCTTTCAAAGGGAGTAGAGTTGAAGAAGCAAAAATAAAGTTTTTCTCTCGGTAGGAGTTGGATTGGAGTGACTACGGAGGAGACACGCCACCGATCCAGAGTGGATATTGTACCTACGCTCAACAAGGAGGCGTCCCCGGAAAGAATAATGAGGCGAGAGGAGACACCGGGCGGCCGGAACCAGGAGCGACGGCACAGCAATGTCAGGGTCCCTAAGTTTTCAGATAGCGACATCCCGGCAAACGGACAGGCAGACCGGGGATCCCATCCCTCACAGAGGGGATCCAACACCCCGGCAACCAGCCAAAAGCCGAGGGACGGAGAGAGTCACAAAGAGCATGCTTTTCCCCTGTCACGCTGCACCGAAACACCATCGCCGATGCTTCCGATGCTTCCTGAACGAAGAGAAGAATTGAACGAAATGGAGGAACAGACAATTCGGGGGATGAAGGAAACCATCCAGAAAGCGCCTTACGACCCGGGAAAGTCCCCCAAAAAACTGATGGGTCAGAGCGGGCGGTCGCCGGGATCGAGTGCAGGCCAAAAAAAACCATTTTAGCCATCCCCCTCGGCTCAGTTGGAGTGACCATTCTACATAAAAACGAGAAGTGAAACCTTGAAAATACTTGGACATATGTAATTAAATGAAAAGAATATGCCATATACAGAATAAGTGGTGCGATTCTGTCTATAGAACGGATTACCACACGTCTTATTAAGAACAAATTAATGTAAGATAGAGACATCTAACCAAATGCTTCTGATATGGCAACAGATTTTCAGGGCCTAAAACAAGAAGGTGAAGAACAAGAAATTTTACTGAATATCATGCCACATTTGGTTAATCATTTGCAATTCTTCATTCAAATAGCACAACCTCTTTCAAATATCCAAGTCTCAATTGCATGATATATGAAAATCTGAAAGTCGAGATTTCACCGGAAATACACGTTTTGAGGTTTTAATGAATAAAACTTACTTTCAGAAAGAAGTCTTAAGTGTGTGTTGAATGTATCACACAATAGCGTGAATAGTGTGAAACCAATGAAAATAGTTATTACACATAGAAGCGCCAATTCTAGCGTCATAGCGGGAAGGTATAGAAAGCGGAGGAGGCCTAAGTTAGTCTCTCTGATTTTACTCTCACGATGTAACATATGTGACTCATGCAAAAGATTTGTATGTGGGTGGGAAAATATTCTCTGGCCGAGTTAGATGGGTCCAGTATCACAGTAGCGGGAAGTTTACATGTAAGCCTTTGTATCTTTTGTGTAAAGCAAGGGAAAGTTGCTAGCCGCCTCAATGGGCATTATATTGTGAATAAATTAAACTGTTTAAGGGAAAGTCACTTGTTATTTGCCTTCAACTAAAATCCTGAGAAATATCAAGTTGGCTAGTTAGGATAGGAATTTCTCCTTAGCTCTACCAGCAGCCCGGCAGAGAACTTCAAGGAACTTCGGAGATCTGAGACAACAGCTACATAGCACGTACTACTCACGTGCGAGCACACAGCACGCTACAATTTTCGCAAAAAATGTTGTATCAATTTTTATTAAAGTGCCATGTGTTTAAGATATTTGCATAATAAAATGCACATCCTGAATTTTCTGCGAACAGCCTGTGCAATCCTCTTCATTTTGAATAAATCTTAACCATAAGAGTTAGAAAAACCTTACTACACAAAAAAAATCCCGCTGTGTTGAAAAATACAATCTTTATTTGCGGCATTAACCACTCGAGATATTCTTTAAATTGGTTTCAATTATAAAATACCTTATACCTTTTTACAGAATTAACTCTGCATTGGTTTTTTTTCATTTTTTAGTTTCCTTTACCACGTATTGCACTCCAACCCAAAATTCGATAGGTACCGAGATTTCACCAGAAATACGTGCTTTGAGGCCGTTCAATCCAAAAACAGTATGTTTAGATAAAGGTCCTTGTGTGTCTGTGTATGTGTGTTTGTGTCTGTGAAGGACATAACTAAAAAACGATATCAGATAAATACCAATATCTTTTATTTATGTCCAGCATCTTCTAAAGATTGGACACAAAGATAAAATCCTTTACGTAGAACATTTTTCGAGGTTTTTTATTTTCTAAAAATGGCTCTAACGATTTTGATTAAATTACCATAATTAAAAATATTTTCATGACATATAAAAAGTATATATTAAATTCTTGGGAATAGCCTGTGGAGTCCTCTTCATTCAGAAGGAATTTTGTATAATCTTTTTTAACTGGTAAACGTTAAGTGATAGACGATAACGTACTATACACAGAATGTAGATCTCTTTAAAACACCAATTTATTTCAAATAACTTTTTTGTGTGATCAGCCATTTCTGAGATATCCGTTATTAATGGTCCGATTTGTTCAAATTCTTTTAGTTATTCTCAGTTGTTTCTTGCGATGTCATAGAAAGAGTGTGGAATTTAAGGTCAGCGTATTGCGTTCAGTTCTATTCCCTTTGTATCTATAATGAAAGGTGTAATGCAGCAATTTGTAGAAAAGTTTATCTCGATTAAACTGAAGCAGATAGGAAAACAATATTTCATAACACTAATTTGTATGCTCCTACTAATAAGTGATAGAGGGTAGAGAAAGTCATGCAAATGTTGAAGTAGATATTGTCTTTACGTTGTTTGCTGCTACGTATGAAAAGCTGATTTTAAGTATTTTGTATTGAAGGAGTTGTATTATATTTCAACTGTTGGGGAGCCGAACACTTGACAGTCGTTGCAACCGCACGTATAGTAAAAAGCTTCCGGTAGCCTTCGCTCCAAATGTATTTTCAGTTGGCCTTTGCCCCAAGTTTAAAAACAAATATTAACTTTGTAATTAAACTGTTTCTTTAAGTATTAAATATTTATGTTTGCCTCGGCTGCGTCAGTATTATTTTAGAGACATGGATATCATGGCAGAGCGTAATGCGACAAGAATGTAGGCTTACACAGATTTTAAGTTTTAATTCACTCCTTTTTATTAATCCTTGACACAAATTAAATAGCACTTCACTGATATCGAGAGCTGTGAGATTCTTTTATTTAATACTTGCACTTTTTAATACATATACTATTTTCGTCTCACACGAATACGTATTTAATTTCTCGAGGACACATCATGCATCCGGTTACAAACACTGTCCAGCAGGTAACTTGACTAGATTTCAACCGCCTAAACTTGTAAATTTCTGTATTTCAGGTCTCTGATTGGCTAATCCCACTCCAATAGAACACCTGCATTTAACTAAAGCTTTTTCTGGTTGTTGATTGGCCATTTTTAAACTGTCTCAAAATTTACATTATTGCTGCTCTAATAATGACCAGTAGCATTTAAACTTCCTTACTCATTATTGCCTCAAGGTTACCTCATTGTTAGCAACGTTTAACTTATTATTCTCACAGCTCCTACATTACTAAATTACGTAATATATTCACATAACATTATTACATATGGGTACAATAATATAAACATATACAATGACTGTAGTATACACTTTTTACATATTTTTACATACACATATTGCTTCATGGCGGGCTGTTATTGAATTTATATATTATATAATTTACATATTATATAATTATATAATAAAATCAATTGAGTGTTAAAAATACTGCCTCAATATAATATCCATTTTTTCTCGTGATGTTATGGGAAGGGTTTGGAATGTCAAAGCCAGCACATAACATGGAGTTTTTAAAAAGTTGACCATCCCTTCTGACACTCATATCCGTCTTGTATCTACAAAGGAATTTGTAATGAAATAATGTATGTAAATACTAAAGATCATTAAGATGAAGTAGATACAGTCATGTGAGTAACGCACTTTTTTTTTTTTTTTTTTTTTTTTTTTTTTTTTTGTGTCTTCAAGAATCGCAGTTCTATAAAATCTTTATTAGAAAGAAAATCTGCTGGCTTGGAAGGCTACATCTTAATCTGCAAATCTATAGCCCATACCAGAAATGTTGGAATATTAATCATTAGGCTGAAAGTGTATACATTTCATTGCCATTTAATGAATATGTAAAATGTAATTATATTAATGCGTGGACATCTTTAAACCAAACATCTAGATTATACACATTATTCCTAAAGTCAAGGAACATGTTATCGTATTTGTCAACTGTTAACAAATATTGCAGGGCATAGCGAATTCCCGACTCATACATCAAGTGCTTAAAGGCGTTCGTTAAGTCGACAACTCGCTTGGTGTATGGTTTGATTTTTAAGTAGGGAGGTTTCACACAGCCCAAGCTTCTTGGTATGACATTGCATTTCAATTGCATGACAATTCTGTTTTAATATCCTTGTAGGAACTGTGTATTGGCAGATTTTAGATGCTATGGATACCAATCAATTGGCTTCAATGATAAACCGGATCACGCAATATGGATAGCCGCCAGTTCCTCCTGACACGTCGGGAGCCTTGGAAGTTTCTGAAGGGCGACAGGCGACAGGCTATGTGAGCTTTCCTACTAGAGCAACATTGGCACAAAGTACCATGTAATAAAATAGTTCTAGTGGATATTCCAATTCTGGATAAGAAAGTGATAAACTTTCAACCGATCCAAGCCATGATGCACTGTAAAGATGTTGAAATATCCTTACTACTTCCTATAAAAATAATAAACAATGAACACTAGAATGCCCAGAGGGAACAAAATGACACTTTTTTTGTTTTTAACTGATAGCTGTGTTTCACAGAATGATTGAAGCAGCATTTACCTTCACGAGTTTTATTCATTTAGAATGTGTTTTCATTATACAGTGTAATTCAAAAAGAAGGAACAGATTTTAAATATTTATTTCCAATGAACGACAACGTAAAGTGACACATGCGACACATCGTTGAATAGAGGAAAGTTCAATTCATAGTTCCAAGCCCTACCTATTAGTTCCATTCAGTGCCTACATCGGCGCTGTGTTTGTTTACGAGAAAATGGCGACGCCACAGAAAAAGTCGTTTTGTGCGTATTATGCAAAGAGTGAATCCATTGTTTCATTGCAACGTGTATTTCGTTGTAATTTCAACAACGAGCCTACTCGTCATGAAAAATTTACAATTGATACAATAAATACGTAAAAGATGGTTGCATATGCAAATACAAAAGCACTGGTCGTCCTCGCATAACAAATGCTCTATTGAACACAAAAAATAAAATTTTGAACTTTTCTCTATTCAATGATGTATCGCATATGTCGCCACCTATTGTCGTTCATTAGCAATAAATACTTAAAAGTATGCTTTTCTTTTTGAATAACCCTATACTGAAAAATAGCGCATTTTGCACAGCTGATTAAGATTTTTTGCAGGTTTTACCTTTAACGCCCAGAGTGCTCACATTGACCTCTTTAAGATAATACTATAGTTTTGTTTATTAACATGCTTTACGTTTATTTCATGCACTTCTATTATGATATAATAATTAACTTTTGTTAGTGTTATTTTAGTATGAATGGACAACAATGGACTGAATACAATTTATTTTGTCATTCCCTTGCAAAAATCATTTTATTTTATGCACTCCGTTATTGAAGCCATTTTATTTTATGATGTAATAATTAACTTTTCTTCATACTATTGTGGTATGAACTAACAAGAATGCTCACTATACGACGTACTTTTGTTTGCCATTCCCTTGCAAAGAATCGGTGTTACAAAAGCGATAGTAAGGTGAAGGTTGAAATTTATCGGAAATGTTAAGTGAAGAGTATTTATGTTAACTATAAATTCCAAATTATTTGCTAATTTATTTCCTGCAATTTATAATAATAGATTGCATAAAATGTAACAAATTCATGGATAATCTTGATATAACATTCATGAAAATTGTCCCATGAACGACAGTGAGTGCGGCAAACATTCACTTATGTCAAAATCTCAATATTATCCACTTGTTGCATAAATTACTATTATCCCAGATTTCTTTTTTCCGCTGCTTTAGCATCGCATGCTGTGATTATGAAAGTTAAACGTTAAGAGGTTGATAGAATACGTGACTTATGTCATTGTTGCAGTCAGGCCGGTGTCTCGTGCCGCCTCGATCAAGCTATGGGGTCGTGTTCTCAGTGAAGACAAATGGCGGCATTATTCTTGGTGGTACAAGAGTCGCGATGTTTCGGATTCCCTCCACCCACCGCAGTATCTGCTTCCTCGCAGTGTCGCCTGCAGTGCAGGCAACCCATGTAACTTCGTACACTCCCACCTTGGGCGCTCCTAAAGCAGCTCCCACATTCCGTACCCTGGTTTGCTTAAATTTGATTTACAGATTGCATAGATTCTTTTTGCTTTCTCTACTGCGTATAGTAAGTAGGGGAAGAATTGCATCCCACCCATAAATTCGATGTCGAGATTTCACCGGAAATACATGCTTTGAGCCCCTAAATCCCCCCAGAAAAGCATTTTTAGAAAAAGGTACATGTGTGTGTGTATCTGTGAACAACATAACTTAAAAACGAAAAGTTGGATAAATACCAAACCTGGTATTTAGGTTTAGTATCCTTCAAAGATGCCACACGAACATTTTCAAAGAAATCTTCCAACCCCAGACTATCCTTTACTTGCAGCATTTTTCGAAAATTTTGATTTTTTTCAAAAATGGCTAACGATTTTGATTAAAATATCATATATTTAAGATATTTCCTGAGAAATAAAATGTATATCTTGAATTTTCTGGGATGTCCCCGAAAGTCTTCTTCATTCTGAATGGCTTTTGCAGAACAGGTAAACCGTAAGAGATAGACAAAATTTTTCTACATAGAAAATGTAGATCTTGTTAACATATAAGTTTATGGCATGTACATTTGTTTTGTGGAGTGAACCATTTCCGAGATATTCCTTGTTATTTGTTTGAATTTTCTAATACTTATACTTCTTCTCACATGGAATTCGTTGTTATTTTTTTATGTCTGGACATGCAAAGAGAACACCAACCAGCTCTTAAAAGTTTTGAGTATGCTTAAAGCCTGCCATACTTCCCTTGCACCTACAACACAATTATCAATACGAGTTTCTGCAAATGTTTATCTCGATTAATATGAAATATGTGGAGAATGATCGTTTGTAAAAATAATTTGTATAAGATTAGAGAAAATCATGTGACTGTAACACATCAGATTTTTTAACTTGTGTTGTCGTTTTCGTGAATTTACGTATGATCGTTCATTCAAAGTGAAAAGTGAAGTTTTATTTAGACCTTGGTAAAACAAACTGAATTTTTACCTTCTCAATTACAGACTAATAGATACAGCAGGTTATTGCATTCCATCCAAAATTTCCTAGCGAGATTTCACTAGAAATACACGTTCTGTGGTGCCTTGATTCCAAAAAAAGTACTTTTAGGAAAAGGTCCATGTTGTACTTATGCATGTGTTTGTGAACAGCATAAAATCAAAAAACGAAAAGTAGGATGAATACCAAACTTAATATTTAAGTTCAGTGTATCTTCCACAGATGCAACATAAGGATTTTCAAGTAACTTATTCCACCCTGAATTATCCTTTACATAGAATTCTCGAAATTTGTTATTTTCTGAACAGTGTATCTTAACTATTCTGATTAAAACAACATATTTACATGAGAAATAGAATGTATATCTTGAATTTTCTGGGAATAGCATGTGAAGTCCTCTTCAATTGGAAGGAATTTGAAGTTTGTATAACTGGTGAACGTTAAGCGTAAGCGAAACTGTACTACACAAAAAATGTATACCTTTGAAACATACAATCTTTTTTCTTTGCATAAGTCATTTCCGAGATATTCGTTATTTATGGTTTGCATTTTTCATACTTTGTCCTTATTTTTAAGTCCTCTGACATTCAGTTGATTTTCGCGATAGTTTGGAAAGTGTATGGAATTTTAAGATTAGCATCTAGCCTCCGGTTTCTAAACATTTGACTATCTCCTGTAACCTAATGACACTTTGTATCATAACGAAAAGAAGAGTATAGCTATTCTTGCTGTTCCTCAATTAAAATGAAGTAGATAGAAAAGCAAACTTTCTTAATAATAATAATAATTTGTATACTCACTAATAAACGATAGAGGGTAGACAAAGTTATGTGAATGTAACACACCAGCCTTTTTGTGTGAGAAATTGCAATACTTAGGTTGGATGCAACTGGTCTTAAGGAGAACATTTTTTAAAACGCTGGCCGGATAAATAAGTATGCATTAGAGACTTTGATTAAGCTTCTTCCAGAAATGTGATATAGAGCTCAGAAAAGTTTCCACAACACACTTCAAAATGTGTGTAATGTAATGCAGGATTTTAGTTTTGACATTGTTTGTTTTATTCTTTAAAAATAATTTATTTAATGCTTCGCCACTTTTATTTTTTCCACTTTGCAGGATATCTAGAATCCATTTTTAATGTTTATCTCCCGTTTTTACTTCATACGACACCAAAGCGGTGGTCACTGGTGATACAGCAATGAAATAATTATGGAGAAAGGAAATTTAGGAAGAAAATGTCCCAGACCTAACTACAAAGTACCTCATCCCGCATTTCCTAGTTATGAGGACTAAGGAAAGCCTTGAAAAAACATCAGTCAGGGAGGAGCCCTAGCTGCATTTGAACCGTGGTCCTTCCGCTCACAAATCCTTGCTATAACGAACTCAGCCACGCCTTTAGTATCTAGAAACCCTGACAGCGTACTCAGTGCGTTTTGAAAAAAAAATATTTCAACTTCTTGAGAATAGATGGAGATTGGCTATAGTTATTCAAAGCAGGGATATAGTCCTCTAAAGACTGTATTATAAAATTTAAACCAACACTTGCTAATGTCTCTTAAACAGCTAATGCCAAAGAAACAGTTATATGGCGCAAATTACATATTTTAATAGGGTACACATTTTCTCTGTAGCAAGTTTTGGTTTATCTGTTTTGATTTCCTAGCTATGTAAAGTATAAAGATCAATGAATGAAGGAGTGTATTAAACTATTTACAGAACCTTCACGATACACACTTTGTCATGACAATATCTCAAATATTTGAACCGTTTAAAAAAATAACATAAACCTTTTTAAATGGACAAGATAGTTTGGGGTATGGGGAATTTCGGAAAAATCTTCAGTTTTCACTCTGGAGACTGGACTTAAATACGACTAGGTCATCAAGGCACAGACTCGTGATCGGCAGGCCTGCGTTTCATATCCCGCCAGAAGTTCTTTTGCTGACTGAGAATTTGTCCAAGTTTCCTCAGTCTTCATAACTGGCAAATTTTGGAGAGGCACCTAGACAGAGGCCTGTAAATTTCCCTACAAAATTGTCTTTACCAATTATTACGTAATTTCATGTATTACCAGTGTCCAGAGTCTATGGTGCAGTATGTAACAAGAACGGCCGTTAAACACTACTATGAACTACTAAAGAATAAACAAAATTTAAAAAGCAAAACAATATTTTATGTCGAAATTTCCATGGTAATTTACGTTTGAGGCCCCCTGCATATAAAAACAATTTTCAGAAAAAGGTCCACCTGCCTGTATGTACGCGCGTGCCTGCGAATAACTTAACTCAAATAAAAAATAAATACTTAAACTAAAAAATAAACTTGGTGTTTTAAGTTCAGCATCTTCCAAAGATGGGACACGCAGATTTTCAAGAAAATCTCCCCAAACCATACTAGATGAACTTAGATAAAAAAGATTGGTAATATGGATTTTCTCAAAAATGGCATTAATTATTTTTATTATAATGTCAAAATATATTTACGTGTCAAATAAAATGTGTATCTTGAATTCTTGTTCATTTTGAAGAAATTCTGTATAATTTTGTATAATTGGCAAACTTTTAGAGAAACTTATTATATAGAAAATATAGATCTTAAAAACACACCATTTATTTCAAATAACTTTTATCTAGGGGGTACTTGGTGATTTTAAGTTGCCATCACTCAGTTATAATGGAAATAGTATGAAATACGAAGGCAACAATATGGAGATCCGCTTTTTAATCGTCTGGCTGTGGTCTCCTTTATCACCTTGTATGCATGTACCTACGAGGGGTGATCATAAATTAAGGTTACAAAGCCTGCAGTGAAACGTGTACATGTTATTTTACACACCAATACACCTACTGATAGTACATACATTAGGGTTATTTTTCGACAGTCTCCATATTGGTTTAGGTACTTGTCGCTTCGTGGGATGAATTTGATTATTCCCTGTTGTAACACTCCTGTACTTGCGTGTTCAGCCACGTTTTCGCAAAGTGCTTCACCTCCTCGTCTGAAGCGAATCGTCGGCCTTCTAAGTGCTCCTTCAAGTGAGGAAAAAGGTGAAAGTCCCATGGAACGACATCTTGACTGTATGAAGCGTGGTCGATGATGTTCCAGCAAAACTGCTTCAAAAGCGTGAGTTCTTCTGAGCTGTATGAGGTCGCGCGTTGTCGTGAAGGAAGGTGACACCCTAAGTAAAAAGTTCGGGCACTTTTCTCCTGATTACTTCGCGCAATCGTGTGAACGTCTCGCAGAATTCGGTCAGCGGTCACTATGTGCCCTCTTTCCAAAAACTTCACGAGTACGTCAGCCGCGTTGCCCAAAACACCGTGGCCATCACCTTCCCAACAGATGGAGTCATCCTAAACTTCTTTTGTCCTGGAGAGGAAGGGTATTTCCACTCCACTGATGACCACTTACTGCTGGAGGTGTAGTGGTGAATTCATGTTTCGTCACCGTGACAATATGGTGAAGAAAACTGTTCCCTTCCTTTCCAAAAGTTGCAGACGTGTACCCATTCGCTTCTCCTTGTGTGACGAACGCTTCCAAATTCTCTCATCATATGCCGTAACTGGTCCTCCTGTTGTCCTGAATCAGCTCCTCCACGCTACCTGTGTTCAAATCTGTTGATGCCGTGCTGGGTCGCCAATGCAATCCTTGTCGGCGACGTTTTCTTTACCGGCCGCAACTTTCGACTCCATTCTGCGACATAGTGACGAGACATTACAGTCTCTCCGTAAACCTCTACCAGCTGCTGGTGAAATTCAGCCGCGATTATTTGTTTCAGTCACAGAAATCGAATAACGGAGCGGATTTCAATCTTTTCTTTTGGTGCTTACACTCAGCTAGCGTTGTAGATGGCGAGTGGATGAAACTCTGCACAGTTGCCAACCGCATGTATTAGAATTGGCACACACTACTAATTTCTCTATAACGGACGAAACTCCAGAAATATTGGCCTGGTAACCTTAGTTTCTGATCACCCCTCGTACAAAGAAATGTGTAACAAAACTATTTCTGCAACGCTTGCCTCGATTAACGTGAAGTAAATAGAAACATAAATGTTTACACCAGTCACTACCTGAGGAGTTCAAATCTGTAAATGGTAGGGACCTTGCCCTCTGCCTGTCTGCCTCCTGGTCCGGCTGCCATCTGTTCCATCTCAACACATCGCTCCCTCTAGGGGGCACCCCGTCATAGGCCTAGCTATAAAAAATCTGCTTAAGTCGAGGTGCAGGCGAAGAACAGCTTCCCGCCTCTTCACCGCCGCCGCCAGCCGAAGCGCCCAGCGCCATCTCATCAACCAGAACAGGCAGCCACACGCCGCTTAACAGCGTGCCTGCACGCTACTCCGCTGTTGTCCGGGAGTGCATTGTCAGCTCCCAGACACGCTCTTGCTCACCGCCGTGCAGCGCTTTTGGCCGTCTGCGGCCAAGACGACTAGAATTTGCAACGACAGAGGTCCTACACCGCTGGTCCGACTCAACTTCATGGACGAGGACGAATACTCGGCGGCCCTGGGCACAGGACTGCCCTTGTTAGGGCAAACCCTGTTGCTCGAGGCCTGCCGCAATGTGCGCCCAACTCCATCCCGCCGCTGCTGCCTTTACGGGCATTCAGACACTTCATGTGACGCCGCTCCCCGCTGCCACTATTGTGGCAACGGGACCCTCACCGGTGACTACAGGGCACACGACTTAACTCATCGCCGCCGCTTCTGCGCCTCCTGTGGGAGCAAGGGGCATCGGCCAGTTCGTCTGCCACGTAGGGCATCGCCGAACAACTCCAACTACACGACACCGCAGATCAAAATTTCACCACCGTAGAGCATCATTCCAACACCGCAGATCAACACCTCTTAACCAGAGCACCATTTGGCGAACATCAACGTTATAGTTGAGCAGAACACAGCCAGCAACAACAGCATCTTCACGCCGAGTTGCTGACCTTATCCAGCCGCCTCACCGCACTTGAAGATCAGTTCACCACACACTTCAGCTCCATCACAGACAACATAGCATCAGAACACGCCAAGATCATCAGAGATATAGACTCAACACACCGCACCACCATTCGCATGGGAAACGACTACCATCCGGAGAGGATCGCAGACCATGCGAACAGGGTGATCAGGATTCTTCAGCCCTATATCTGGACACCTCCGAGAGACGACTTTGGACCTCCGCACCATCACACACGACAGCACTGTCCAGATCTTCATGGGCATACACCGAATGCCCGGAGGTAACAGGCCCGGGCACGGAGCTTCAAGAAACTGTTACTTCACCACTGCTATAGGTCTCTGTCAGGGCCTGGGCCACAACTGCTACCTATTCCCCACTGAGGAGTTCGTCCTTTGTGAAGTTATCCGTTTTTAGTAATCACCTACGAATTGCAGGTTTGCTATGGCGGTACCAGCCGCCATGCCACCAATTATGCCCCAATAAATAGTGACACCACAGTATTAAATCCTTCCTGTTCCTCTTCCTTTTTCTTCCAAATACCTTTTATTCTTGTTTTTCCCTTATGCCTTTATTCCTGTCCCCCCCAAAAAAAACATGTGCTGAGTTCCCCTCCGCTTCTAGTCGTGTCCTATCTTCTCCTAATTTGTGAGCTCAACTTTTTAGCCTTATCTTCTGTATCTGCCATCGCAATCTGCCATCTGCAAAAATGAGACAGTTCCTGCGTGTTCCATTTAGAATAAAATAATTTAAAATACTCCACCATTAGTTCAAGAGATGGATGTTGATACATCAGTTGTGCAAAATAAGCTTCCCAATAATATCAGTAATTGAGGATATGCAAGAATCGAAAGTGTCTGTGGAATCATTTAGCAAGCGATACTAAGTCAGCAAGTCTAAGCAGCAATATTGTTGCTTGTTTGTATTCTGTGTTGTGACATAAACAAGGATATTTCGGCTCTTGCATAAGAAAGACAGATGGCTTGGAATGTTTTTGTCGTAGGATTTATCCCGTCTGGTTGGTCAGCGGAGGATTACCCGACTTAGAGTTCATTTCACGTCTGGATAATTCATTGCTAATAAGCTCTGGTCGACATTACTAAGTTCTTAGGCGATAATATTGTTGTAGTGCTGCTCCAAAATCTCGGGCATATAAACGCTACATAAAATATGAGTGAGTCATTCGCATAGTTCTTCGCTGTTGCACAACGATCTCTAGCCTTGAGAAAGTTCAACACAATGTGTCTTGGCCCTCGATTCTAACAACAGCACAACACTTATGAGGCAGATTTAATAATTACAGCAAAAATTGTAGAGTGCATAACAAGAACTTAAGGAGAGATTAAATGGTGAAAATACCGAGCGAGGTGCCGCCGTGGTAACGCGTTCGACTCACATTCGAGAGATCCCGGATTCGATTCTCGGCAACCGCCCACTCCAATCCGTAGGATTTTTCGGGGGATTTCCCGGGTGGTCAGGTGAATGCCGGTTTGGTTTCTTTCAGTCCCCGAATTTCCTGTCCCACCATTCGTTCCATTTATCATTTCATTCACCCTTCACCCCGTCAGGTGTGTTTCAAGGTTGGAAGTGACGGTGATGGTGTTTCGGCGCGTTGTGGCAGAGAAAAAGGATGCTCTCTATGGAACCTTGTCTGTTCCTCGACTTTCGGCTGGTTACCAGGGTAAACGGACCGCCCCTTCGGAGAGCCTCTATGTAGGTCTGACTGTTGGGACGTTTCAATCTGGAAATTGTAGGGACCTGTTGCTGCTGTGTCATCACTCCTGGTTCCGGCTCCCCGGTGTCTCATCTCATCTCCTCCTCTCTCCTGGGGCGCCCACGTGTGAGGCATAGACAGTATCATCCATCAGTGGAGCAGTGCCGAGTTTCCTCCGATTATTATCAAAAATAAACGGTGCAAACTGCAACAAAAAAGGCAGTTTTAGTCCTCTTGTAGTCTTAAAAACTGGGATCTGCTTTAATTATATATATATATATATATATATATATATATATATTATATATTTTAAGAAAATATTTTTAAAATGGTACTGCATCTGTTTTGTGCTATATGAAGCACTTCACAGAAAGAAAAAATCATAACTCCTACAAACTTTGGAGTAGAGATGTAAATTTTACTCCATCTTTAAGGGAAGGTTCTGATATACAAATTAGTACTGCTATCAAGTATGGCAACTTTTGTATTCTCAAGCCATGTGGTTTCTTTCTTTACAAACTTATGCAACTTTATTTTCTCTATTTTTCTTTGAGCAACTTTTTCTGTAAATAATATTTTGAGGTAGAAATGACCCGTTTTCTCAGTAATTATTGAAGATAGCTAATTTAAGCTTTAATGTGATAACAACTCCTAAGCCCTGTTTTGGGTTTATTTTAGTGTTAATGGTATGATTGGTTATTTTTACTTTCTCTACTACGTATAGTAAGTAGGGGAAGTATTGCATTCCACCCAAAAATTCGATACCGAGATTTCACCGGAAATACATGTTTTGAGACCTCCTGAATCCAAAAAAAGCATTTTTAGAAACATGTCCGTGTGTGTGTCTGTGTGTGTGTGTGTGTGTGTGTCTGTGAACAGCATAACTCAAAAACGAACAGTCGGATAAGCACCAAACTAGGTATTTAGGTTCAGTATCTTCAGAGATGCGACACGAAGGTTTTCAAGAAAATCCCCCACCCCAGACTACCCTTTACATGGAACATTTTTCGAAAATTTTAATTTTCTCAAAAATGGCTCTAACGATTTTGATGAAAATATCATATGTTTAAGATAATGTCATGAGAAATGAAATGTATATCTAGAATTTTCTGGGAATGTCTCCAAAAGTATTCTTCATTGTGAACGACTTTTGCATAACTGGTAAACCATAAGAGATAGACAAAATTTTACTACACAAAAAATGTAGATCGCGTTAAAGTACACAACTTATGTTATATACATTTCTTTTGTTGAGTGAACCGTTTTCGAGATATTGCTTGTTATTTCCTTAAATTTTCCAATACTTATACTTTTTCTCAAATTCGTTATTCATTTTTTTTGTCCTGGACATGCAAAGAGAATGGAATGCCCCACATAGCAACCAGCGTTAAAATATTTGACTATCGCTTAAAAGCTACCATATTCTCCTTGCATCTACAAGAAAATTCCAATAAGATTGACATCTCGATATCTCGATTAACATGAAGCATATGGAGAATAGGCGTTTGTAAAAATAGATTGTACAAGAGTAGAGAAAGTCATGTGAGTGTAGCACATCAGATTTTTTGAAAAGTAATTGTCGATAAATATTAATTAAAATATGGTATATTTAAGAAAAAGTCCTATCTTCCTTAATAAACAGACATATTGTATAATAGTAGATTACGGTACAAGGGGTAAAAGTAGAGAAAAATAAGACCACATTTAACACGTGTAGCATTACTATACTTATACGCCCTCAAATTTTTAAAATATCAATAGTATTTTATTGATTCCTGAAAATAAAGGAGATCACGTTTAGAATGCGATTCTTGACACAAGAGAAGTGACGTTAAAAAGCGAGAAGTCAGATGTTTGATGTTTTGTCGATTAGTGAGCAGTAATTTTCAATGAAATTATTTTCCACATGTTTTGCCTTACACCAGTCAATGAAGCGATTAAATGCTACATCATAATTCTTTCTGGGTTGTTGGATAATTAGTTCTGGTGTTATTCTTGCTGCTGCTTCTGTAGGTTCACCTGGCTCTTCCATTTCAGTTTCTTCTGAATTCGTGGTTGCCGCCATTTAATTTTTATGTAGATTATAATAGATAAAACAATAATGTTTTAGATAATTAACTCTACAACGAAATGGGATAAATTAAAGTATGACAATTTGCTTTGTGAACAGATAATGCGAGCGCCATGAGAAATTAATCATGTAAAAGGACATGATGAAAAGTAAAACCTAATCAATCCAATTACCTAATAACTAGTGGGATAGTCAAAACGTTTAGCTCGTGTGCACTGTATTAGTTACTTTTAGGCCATGCTGTCAAAAGGTAGATCAGTTTGTTGGACAGCCTTCGTCTACATCCTGTAAAAGTGCCAGTCTGATATCTTAAATAGTATCTGAAATAATGTGTCATGAATTTAGCAACATAACATTGACGGAATAAAGCTTCTAATGTCCCCTCAACTAAAGTATATATCCTTACAATTCATTTTTACTTTCTCTAAAACTTACCTACAGTAAGTAGGGGAAGCATTGCAGTGTCCGAATCCAAATTTTCCTTTACATGGTTATTGTTTCATTATTTTTCTTTTCCTCAAAAGTGACTCTAATGGCTTTGATTAAAATATAATAATTATATTAAATTGGTTGCACACCGATTAAAGGTTGATTTTTTTTTAACTGCTGCTTAACTATAGACAAAGTGTGGTATTCCACCCATAATTTCGATATCGAGATTTCACCGAAAATACATGCTCTGAGATCCCTGAATCCTAAATCACAATTCGTACAAAAACGTCACTCTCTCTCTCTCTCTCTGTGGGTGTGGGTGTAAAGGATAACCGGAATACGAAATATTGGATAAATATCAAATCTGTATTTCAGTTCAGTATCTTCTAGGAATGTAACATGAAGATTTTTTCAATAAAATTCGCCTACCTTAAACTAACTTCTACATAAAAAATAACGTTAGTTATTTTTCCTTTCTCTGCTACGTATATAGAAAGTAGAGAAGGTATGGCATTTCACCCTAAACTAGAGATTTCACCGGAAATACATGCTTTTAGGCCACCTGAATCCAAATGCAGCATTTTCGCAAGCAAGTCCGCGCACGCGCGTGTGTCTATGTGCCGACGAAAAGTCGATAAATGCCAAACTTGGTGTTTAGTTCCGTATCTTCCAAGTATGCCACACGAAAATTTTCAAGAGAATCCATGAACCCCAACTACCCTTTACATGGAACATTTTTCAAACATTTTGATTTTCTAAAAAGATGTCCCTAATGATTTTGATTAAAATGCCGTATATTAAGGTTATTTGCATGACTGCTAAAAAATATATACTGACTTTCTGGGAATAGCCTTTGAAGTCCTTTTCATTGTGAAAGAATATTGTATAATCTTGTATAACTGCTAAATGTTAAATGATAGACGAAAACGTACTGCACAAAAATGTAGATATGTTTAAGACACACAAGTACTTCAAATCGTTATTAATAGTTCGAATTGTTCATTTCTTGATCATCCTTTAAAATTCCTTGCAAGATTCAGTTGTTTCCCGCAATTGCATAGAAACAGTATCGGATTTTAAGGCCAGCATATGGCGTTCTTAAACATTTGACTATCGCTGTTCTCTTTGTATCTATAACGAAATGTGCAATGTAGCTATTTATGCAAAGGTTTATTTGAATTAAAACATCCACATGACTTTCTCCACCCTCTATCATTATTAATGGGTATACACCATTTTTACTAAATCTTACTTTTCTATTACTACAAATAATCTAAATAATCCTTTGCAAAAATAGTTACATAGCACATTTCGTTATAGATACAAAGAGAAAAGCGATGGTCAAATGTTTAAGTACTGGGCGCTATGTGGTAGCCATAAAATTCCATACTGTTTGCATGCAATCGCGAGAAACAACTAAAAATCCAATGTGACCTTAAATGAATAAGTATTTAACAATTGGAACCATTAATAACGGATATCTCAGAAGCGGCTTATGCCACAAACAACGTATATTAAGTAAACTGTGTGTTTTAAAGAGATCTACATTTTTTGTGGAATTCTTTCATCTATTACTTAACGTTTATAATCTATACAAGATTATGCAAAATTTCTTCCGAATGAAGAGGACTTCCTAGATTATTCCCAGAAAATTCAAAATATAGATTTCATTTTGTATGTAAATATCTTTAATATATGTTATTTTAATCCAAATAGTTGGAGCCATTTTTTAGAAAATAAAAATTTTCGAAAAGTGTTCCATGTAATGGGCAGTTAGGGGGGTATTTTCTTGCAAATCTTCTTGTGGTATACATTTTAAATGTACTTAACCAAGTTTAGTATTTATCTGAATGATCGTTTTTGAGGTATGCTGTTCACAGACAGACACACAGAAGGACTAGTTCCCAAATAAGCTTTATTTGGATTCAGGTACCCCAAAGCATGTGTTTCTGGTGAAACCTCAGTATCGAATTTTTGGGTGGAATGCAATACTTCCTTACTTACTGTACGTACTATAGTAATAAGTCTTAGGAAGAGTAGTTTGTTTACTCACTAATAAACAATAGAGGTTAGAGAAAGTCATGTGAATGCATCACGTCGGATTTTTTAATATAGCATACTTATAACATCGTAACTTGAATTTTATATGCTACGAGCTAAAGAAGTACAGCATATTTGTTTCGTCTCAAAAATTTCTGCCCATTAGTAACTTATTAGTGGTTTGCTAAAACTAGGCGAAAGTAATCGATACTAATGAAATTGCGCGCCTCAACGTCAATCGATTTGGCTTTTATTTGAAGATAAAGCTGCAACAGCATTCATATGAAGAATTTTTAAGTTGATAGTAAGCGCCCATTTTCACACTTGAAGTAGCTGTCGATGAGTCTCAGGAATACAGGGTTACAATTAATATAACTATTATTGATCGCCCAAAATATAGCATAATATAAATGTATAAGTGTGTAATAGAATCTGGGAAATAGAAAACACTCGAGTTCCTCTGATACTTTCAAGGATTAGGATTCAACGCGATGGGAGACTTAGCATGTCGACCTACATACCGATAGACCATGAGAAGAAGGCAAGCGAGAGGAATGTGTAACATCAACACTTTCCTGCGTCCGTATCATATTTACGCTCGCCATGTGGATACGATAAGCATGTTAGGAGGTTATAAACTACACAGTGTTGTCAAGTACTACTCGCCCATGGCTAGAAGTCCAGCAGCGGTTGTGCAAGATCCAAGTCTGAGAAGAAGATCTGGCAGCACGGGTGGTTCATTTGCACACATAAACACATTTCGTAGTAAACGTAGTAAACAATCGACAGTACGTGAGCAGATAAACAGTTACAGAACCCCGCTCGCCCCTCAGGCCCCGCTCGCCTTCTTCTCTTTGTCCAACAGTAGATATTTTGTACCTATGCCCCGGACGGGACTTCCCCGGGAGTGAGGGAGGGAGGGATGAGGTGAGAGGAGACAGAGGGCGGTCGGACTAGGGGCATGACAGGTAGAGGGCAGGGTCTCTACCATTTACGGATTAAAACTATTGGGATGGGCACTGGTGCAGCCGGTTACCCCGCCCCCATTCCGGAGACCAAGGATTCTACAGAGCATCCTTTTCCTCCCGCTGACACGCACAAATTGAAAGAAACCAAGCGGATGCACGCTGAAGGGAAATGGGAATGAAGGTGAAATGAAGGGACAGAACATTCGGAGATTTAATGATCCTTCCCATCATTCGCTTAACGACCCGGAGAAAAAGCCCATGGATTAGGAAGGTCGGCCACGGGAATCGAACTCACGACCTCCCGAATGCGAGTCACAGACGTTACCCTCTGAGCTATCCCGTTTGGTCTGGTACTTTAATACGTAACCTGTTCTTAACCACTTTCCAACCTTATATCGTAGTTTAGTTTTAGCGATAAAAGTATTATCCAAATGTGGAGACATTTTTAGATATCATTTCGTGTAATTTTAAACTTTAGTATTTTCTCTTTAGTTTCGTAATTAAGTAATAAACCATAGACGCCCTTATTCTCACCTTAATGGAACGCATATACCCTCGACATTGGTAGTCAACGAAATGGAGGCCACAATTGACGGATATTAATAGTCGCCACCCCTCCATGAACCAGCAATTTAAAAGTTACGTGCTTGGCATATTGTAACCCAGGAGAAAAATATTGTTATTTGCTAATTATAAAAATAAGTTGAAAGTTGCTGATATTATCATGGCCACTCGTTACATATGTTTAATAATCTGATAGAACGTTTTTTTACACCTTTCATACGAAATACAGTAAAATTTTTTATAAATATATGTTTTAAACGGGTTTAGCATTAAGAAGCTTAACTATATATTTATTAAAATTATAAGTATTACTCAGAGGTTTCGATAATGCTTCCCTACTTATATGTTGAATTTGATAAAATATGAACTAAAGAAATAATTATCATGATACAAATATGGTAAAATTGTTGGTAAATAACAGGACATATATATAACTTAGGCTTCCATGAGCGTAATTCAGTACATTTTAGTAGTAAAAAAGACTACTAAGAGGCTTAAATATTATTTTTATGAGACGGGTTGCGGGATCCAATCGGAGGATAAAATATTTAATATCTTCCTTATGAACAATTAAAATAAATGGGTTTTTCAGATTAAGAATATAACACTCTTATTTATTGGTGAATATTATACACATTTTTCCGTACTACTATCTACGCTGACAGATAGCTCTACGCATAACTGGTTAAAATTGGGTAATTCATTTTGGAGTTCATGGTTAGACAAAGCCTCTGAATTGGGATGGAAGTGGTAGATGAGCTACAAGGAATTCAATATTTGCATTAAATGCCGCAAAGCACGTAAGACGTATAGTACTATCGTCAAACAGAAGCACAGTGACACGCTATCTTGAGGAGCAGGTAATACTACGCATTGACATTTACCCAACAAGCGATAACACCTGGACTAATTCGTAGTTCATCTATGATTACTCAGTAAGCTATATTGCTTTAATGAGTAAATAGTTAATTTTGTTCCGGTAGTATTTTTAACATTTATAATAATGCAGTTGTTGCATTGTATTACCTTACGTTTCTGTCTTCCGTATTACTGAGTGTTGCGAACATATATTTGTAACTATAGACCCATTATCAAAATTAGCCTTGCATTATTATGTCATATGATTCAAATTTCATATTTGATAACCTTACATCGAAGTGTAAAGGTTATCAAATATGTGAAAAAGAATTTTGAGTATTCACAAACAAAGTTTGGAGAATAATATTAATAAAGCAAAATATAAGGAGTTGGTAAAAAGATAATTTGAAATTTGATCGACATAGTACCATTGCATTATTGCAAAGTTGAAATACAAAGTCCAGTCTCTCACACAACGGAGTACGGTCACGTGGGAGCAGAAGAACGCGACGACTTTGTGGGCAATCCTTAATTTTAATAGCGTGGACCCCCTGAGGGGGACATATTGAGTGTGAATGATACAGGCCCGCCGGAGTAATGAGGTTTGTTTACTGCGAGTTATAGCTCACGTTGCCGCAATAATTCCTCCACTTGTCGACGTGGTGTAATTGGAAATTATAGCAAGCGTTCTTCTTCATTTTGTTTCCGTCGCTTAATTTTCTCTTTTTGCTTATCCTTTAGCGGCATGTCTGGAGGTGTCTATGGGCGACACCGAGAATTTCGGGACCTTGTGGACAAGCCGTCTGTGAAGTAGACCGCCTTGACTGGATAGTTTTATAGGTGGGTATTTGGGTTGCGTAATCATACTTAGCTTTGCCCAGGGTTCTTCGCTGATATGTTTAAAAACGCTTTAAATTATTAAGAAAAAAGAACATTAATGTTAGTAATAGAACGCGGAGTTCCGTTTGAATTTTCTGGTTTACTGCTAACGTTATAGTTTATCTCCCTCCCTCCTTCATTCCTCCCCCGTCTCTCCCCATCACTGCATTGTATTTATTTACACCACCGTAATCAGACTTTCTCATTCTCTACACTGTCCTTCTAACCTCTATTTTGGATCAATTTGGGATTTTTTGCTATGTCGTTTTTTAGTTTCTCTGTAGTTACCTATAATAAGTAGGAGTGTTGCAGCCTAACCATATATCTCACATTGAGATTTCATCGGTAACACGCGTTATGAGGTTCACTGAACCCTAAATGAGAATTTTTAGTAAAGATTCGTATATATCTGTCTTAATATCAAAGTTCATACTTGAGCTAAACACTCTTTAATCATACGAGGCTACCCTTTACAGAAAATGTTTCGTTATTTTTTATTTAAGAAAAACAAAGACCAATAAATTTTATTAAAATACATATGAGATATTAATACGACAAGTTAAAAATATATTTGAAATATTGTGTAAATAACTTATGAAGTTCTTTTCATACCGATTGAAATTTATGTAATTTAAACCTAAAGAGAGAGAATTTAATAAGAACGGAGAGCTCGATCAAATTTATAGTTTACGCCAAATAACTTTTTTGTGACCGTTTTCGAAATATTCCATGCTGCAGATTTACACATTCCCAAACGTGAGTGCATTATCTAATGGATAGGCTTGAACATTTGCAATTCTTCTTTTCCCTTTCCATCGTAAGACTTGTTGCTCTGTCTAAAATTGTGAATGCTATATGCGTTGTTATATTGTAGCGGACCAGGTTGAGCACTGAGAATTGCAACATATTTCGTTAGCCAGCGCAAGTGTGGAATTCAGGTTAACAGAACGCGTCCACGCTGCACAACGCCGAGTCAGCGCTTCTGTATGTATTTATACTACAGGGTTTTGACTCGGTCGCGGGAGTTGCTATCAGGAAGTTGCTACGCGAGAGTTGCCACGAGAGAGTTGTCAGAGAGTTGCCAGAGAATTGCCAGGGAGTTATCAAAGAGTCGTCAGATCATTTGTCAGACTCGCCACCCGTTAACCAGGTAAGCATGCGACTCATCTGGGTTCTGTTTATTTGCCGGGGCCTCACCCCAAACCGAATGTACTCACTTAAGGTAACAATATAACTTATTGGGTCAATGCATCCCCTGTTCATCATTTAAATACCCCTTATCCTAGAACGCCACCCTGGCCTGCCTACCATCCCGGTACCAACGCATCCCCCCTACCTCTGAGCTACCAACCCCCCCTGTGTAATCACCTACTGCGGGGGTAACCACCCCCGTGGGGTGTTACAATTTGGGGGAGCGCCGGCTACAATGTGGTGGAGCGCCGGGTACATGTAGTAGGCACCGACTACAATGTGACGGAGTCTCCGGGTATAATTGGGGAAAACAGCCTTACCTCTTCCAGCCAGGGGATGTAATCAATTTTTTTCTCTTTTCTTTTTGCAAGGTGTAAAACACGCCTCATTTTGGGATAACCTTTTATCTGAGGTTATCTGGTGAAGACCCACCCTCCCACCCTTTGCATCATGAGTCACCTACACAGAATATAACTTTTTTTAACTTTTCTCAAGTTATGTATATTCTTTTAGTGTAGTACATTTAAGTTATTATGCACGGCTGAACCTGCTCAAAACTCTACTAGTCCTACTACTAAAGAGATTAGAAATCTGTGCGCAGAATTAGCAGCTATACAGGGGGAACAATTTAAATTCCAAGAATTTCTAATCACAGATTTGAAAGGAATTTCAAACGAGATCGCGGCACACGCTGAGACGGCAATTCAAATACGTCTCCGCTCCGGCAAGATCGTTAACACTTCTAGCCCAAGCACAAGTAGGGTAGAAAAACAGTTAGCCATGAATAAGGGAGACGAACACACAAATACTATGAGTAAAATGGACTCACCTGTTTTAAGTAGAAGGGTAACTGAAGCATCTCAACCCATGCACATTAGTCATCCACCATTGGATCCGGGTAACTTCGCGGGGAAACCGGCGGAAAGTGTAAGGGACTATCTCCATAAGTTTGCTTGTTAGTAGTACCTGATGGTTTAAAGCAGGAAATACTATATAATAGTCATGACGATCCGCCAGGAGGACACTTCGGGTTTTCAAAAACTTTTCACAAAATTAATTCACATTACTATTGGATTGGAATGAAGAGGGACATACAAAATTATGTAAGAAGATGCACTTCCTGTCAGCAACGAAAAGGTCCAGTTAATCAGCGACCCGCAGGTTTAATGCAACCCATAAAGGTCAACTGTATAGGAGAAAGGTTCTCCATAGATATCTTGGGGCCTTTCCCAAAGTCCTCTAGAGGTAACAGATACATAATTGCGGCTAGTGATTACTTTTCAACATATTTGGAATTAAGGGCAATCCCAAAAGCTTCTGTTGAGCATGTCACTGAATTTATCTTGGACGACGTCATTTGTCGTCACGGCGCACCAAAATATATTCTGTCGGACAGAGGGTCCGTATTTATGAGCGAAGTGACACAAGAACTACTTAAGATGATGGGAACAATACCAACTTTCACAACAGCCTACAGACCCCAAACTAATGGCCTAATAGAAAGGGCGAATAGAACTATCGCGCAAGTAATCAGTAACTACGTAAACACACAGCACACAGACTGGGATAATAATTTACATCAAATTCGGTTTGCCATAAACACAAGCAAACAGGGGAGTACTAAGTTCACACCCTTCGAATTACTGTATGCACGGAAACCGGTATCACCCCCAGACGTTCGATTACAGGGCACCTCACAAAACCTATTTGTGCAGCAAACACGGGAGGCAATAGTAAAAGCAAGGGTGTCAGCATCCCAAAACATAGTAAAGAGCCAGAGGAAAAATAAAAATTTATATGATTCAAAGAGGCGGCACGTCGAGTATAAAGTCGGCGATTTGGTGAAGCTATATACCCCTAAAAGGAGGGTAGGTAGAGCCACAAAACGTTTGATGGACTACACAGGAGCCTATAGGATAATGAAAAAACTCAGCCCCCTGAATTACGTAATTAAGGCCAGAAATTCCGTGAAACGCCAGAATGTCCACGTTAGTAGAATTTCACCTTATTATGCATAGTGAGCATACAGCATACTTGCGACACTTGCACAGCGAGTAAACACAATCTGATTGCCACACATAATTGACACAAAAAAAATCGCCTACGTATCACTCAATGTCCATCAATACAAAAGTGCTGACATTATTACATGACGGAATGCGTTACACAAATGCGTCCACGCTGCAGTAAGGTTGAGGCATAAAAACAAACAAACAGGAAAAAGAAAGAGGTTAAAACATTAAACATCAGCAATAGTTCTCAAATAGGTTAAGTGATAGGTTACAATGCAAGACGTAGTATATCTTCGGACCTCCAGCTTAAGTTAGGCTAAAAGTGATAATCCACGCGATTCACTTTTACTGTTTGAATTTTTTTTGCGCTGCTCTCTCTTTCTCGTGATGAAGAGAAAATATATCTGGAAGTGAAAATATAATGGGAAATCCGAGACGCGACCCTGTTATTTGCTTAATACAGATATCTTTGTTCAGATACAGAAACTTGAACGATATACATTATCCCCCCAGGAGTTCAGAGTAGGGCCAAGGGACACAACAGAGAGCAAATATAAAGAAGTGTTCTTAAGGTCGGGAGCAGAGTTGAATAAATAGGAAATAAGATTTAGTGGAAGTCGAAAATTATTATTTCATAGTACTGTTATTCATATAACTGTTAGTATAAGATTAATTTAAGATAGGATTTGATAATGTGTTTTGAGAACTATAGGTTGATTCCAGGAATTCTTTTCTCCGCACCTTACACATGCGTTAGCGCATACAGAATAAATAATAGTGGGAAAAAGTCGAATAACGTACACTCTGGTACGACAACCAAGCGCTGTTAAATAAATAAATGTCAATTAGCAGATAAGGCGAAGCAAATCAACGTGCAAAGTAGATAAATGTAACGTGGCAAATAAGCAAGTGTAAATAAATAAAAAAAGTTCTCTCACGACCAGGACAAATAAAACACGACATGGACCAGGACATAGAAATTTTGAATCTCGCAACCCGCCTCAGAATCAACACTAACATGACGGAGGAATAAATAAGAGAGATAAATAAAATAAATAAATCAAAAGGCTCAAAATAAACAAGGGGATGAAGGCAGGAAAGGCACAGGTATCCGCCACGAATTACGCAACACAAGATACGTAACACATTCCACACACGCGGAAGGGTACAGAAATTTTGGTTCACAAACTTAGAAACACCGATATCGCTTTCATAAACATACAATTCTGCATGAACGGTAAGTGTCGAAAGCAGCAGTCTGGTCATGAATTCCGCTGACACAAGTATTCGTCGCCTCACGCACAGAGCTTGACTTTGCACTTCTCAGTGGCGTGTAGCACTGCGACAAGTATATGAATAGAAAATGGGGTGTAAATATGGTTGTTGTTTTTTTGTGTTTGTTGTGTTTCATTGGTCACAACATCTGCAATATTCGTATTTCTGTGTACTAATTTCAAAAACTAAGTCTGTTTTAGAGGATGCCCTCCAGCAGGCAAGAGAAACCACAGTATACAGCAGCCTCAGCGACCCTCTTCCCCGGGTTACAGAAGCGAGGTATCAGCAGAATGCCAAAAACGGACATTTAACCAACGCTTACAGACAATGCAACACACCCAAACAAAAAAAAGTTTTGGACAGTTACAGACAAAAATCATTGTATAATGCACAAATTTAATTTAATTCTGCTCGAACGAACATACCAAACCAAGCAGAACTTATGAGTAGTCGCATCACACCTGGATAACCGAACTTAATGTTTTCTTTCTGTTCCGTGTTTTTTTTTCCCTCTCTCGTTTTTTTAAAAAAATTTGGAGAGACAAGGAATCGGCAGGGGTACCAACTCACTTTCTAAATTTACCTTTTCTCTGCTGTGTTTAGTCTCATCCCGTAAATTTTAAAACGCAATATAATCCTTCCAACCTTTTCCTAAGTGACATCCATCTTTGACAAACAACCCTGTTGCTGCGCACCAAGAGACCACCAAGAAGAGAAGCACCCGACAAAAAAAGACCCAGGTAGAACAGTGCCCACCAATATGCGCACGCCGGTAACTCACCACGGGAGTCGCGCCAGAACACGCAGAATTGGTGCGCTCCGAGGGAACGCCACTGCTTGACCACAGCAATGCAGCATGCGCGGAAATAAATACTACGTTTCCGAGAAAATAGCTAAGTATGCAGAGTCACTCAGCAGTTCTGTCCCAGCACCTTATTCATTCAAGGCAGAGTTCACCTCTGGGCACAACAGTAAGCAACCAGCTGAGAAGAATCCAAGATTGGCAGCAGGCTGCGGTGCGCAGTCGAACCCACCCCTAACGTACTCACCAACCCTTAAACAAAATTTTCCCTGGTATCCGAGTCTTGGACAGCAGAGGACGCTAGAGCATTTCAATTGTTTAAAGCTCAACCATGTTTTGTTTTTTTCTTTTTCTTTCCGCCCTCGTCTAGGTAGACTGTTTTAGTACCCCCTAAGATGTTTGTCCTCCTTTTCAATTTTAAATTCCGGGTCGGAATTTGGCGAACCTGGGACCGATGTAGCGGACCAGGTTGAGCATTGAGAATTGCAACATATTTCGTTAGCCAGCGCAAGTGTGGAATTCAGGTTAACAGAACGCGTCCACGCTACACAACGCCGAGTCAGCGCTTCTGTATGTATTTGTACTACAGGGTTTTGACTCGGTCGCGGGAGTTGCTATCAGGAAGTTGCTACGCGAGAGTTGCCACGAGAGAGTTATCAGAGAGTTGCCAGAGAAGTGCCAGGCAGTTATCAAAGAGTCGTCAGATCATTTGTCAGACTCGCCACCCGTTAACCAGGTAAGCATGCGACTCATCTGGGTTCTGTTTATTTGCCGGGGCCTCACCCCAAACCGAATGTACTCACTTAAGGTAACAATATAACTTATTGGGTCAATGCATCCCCTCTTCATCATTTAAATACCCCTTATCCTAGAACGCCACCCTGGCCTGCCTACCACCCCGTTACCAACGCATTCCCCCTACCTCTGAGCTACCAACCCCCCTGTGTAATCACCTACTGCGGGGGTAACCACCCCCGTGGGGTGTTACAATATGTAACTAAGCTGGAATTGGTTTATTTGAAATCATCCCAAGGTAAAACTAATCCCCAATAATGCAAAGTAGGTAGAAGAATCAGTTTTTATGCGAATACTATAGTTTATGTACGCATATACGTGTGAGGTTCTAACAGGTAGAGAAATTCATTTAAGCGCACCATATCAAAAGTGTATTATTTAGATTTACATTAATGATCCTTTTCATTTCCTGAAAATTTTCTTAGTAAAGTAACCAATAACGCACTTTCACTTGAAAAGGATTTTTGGGAGCAATACATTATTACATAATTTTTCAGAATTTTTGAAAACTTTGTTACATTTATTAAAATTTCTGTTTCGAAAGGGTTTTTTTCTCGTTAAAAGGTACTCACTGACTGATTAGAGCCGATTGGGACCAAATTAAAAATTTAGTAGGAATTAAACTCCCTTCAAAGTAAAAATATTATATATTTAATCCACAAAACTATCTAAATTAAAAACATTTTAACTACCATCGGATCCATTCACATCTAATTTCTGGGTTATATTCACTGAGAGAATACCTTAAAATGAAAAGTATTTGGCGGATATAGAAAAATCCTGTTAAATGCTTGTTAAATTTTGCTTAGATATTTTTCAAAATAATGCGATTTATATAGTATTTATAAAATTGATAACAGAAGTTGTTTTTCTAGTATGCTATTAAAAATATAAGTAATACAAGTTATATTTAAATATTTGATTTGATTTATTTAGTGTGTACAACAAAGAAAGTCAGGAAGAAAGAAAGAAAGAAATAAAGAAGGACAAAGTAAACAACATAAGATGGATTATTTTGAGTAATTCAATATTGATATTCTCCAATAAATACGCTTTGATGTTCTCGGAAAAAGAAAAAGAAATATTTTTTTTAGAAAAACTCAGCGCGCTCTCGAATGTGTGTTGTTATACAGCATAACACAAAATCTATAAGTCGCATAATACTCTATTTAATCCAGCCAGGAGAGGATTTTTAAAGGAAATCCCTCCGACACAAATTACCCTTTAAATGAAAAAAGTAATCATTCGTTAGCTTTCATTCTCTCAAAGATTGATGTGACAATTTGTATTAAAACACTGTTTGTTTAAAATATTTGTATAGCTAATATATAGAATATATTTACGTTTGATGAATATCCAAAAAAGTTATTTTTATTCTGGGAAAAATAAAGTTTTAATGCACAGAAATATAGGGGTGCTTAAAATATACAATTCAGGTCAACTAATTTTTCTGTAGCTTTAGCCTCTTTTGGAAATATTTGCTATAAATATATTTAATTTTTCCGGGAATGAATTGTAATGCGGCATCCATAGCATTTTGCGTGATTCTTGTTTTCCCTACAAAGTTCGTTAGCAACAAAACCTGACTTACGATGTTCGAACAGTTCTGTTTTGGTTTCCTTATTGTGTGCAGTCATATTGGTTAAGTGGAGATCATTAATCGTAAGGTAACGTGAATAGAACAATCAATTTTTGTAGGAGTGTGTAATATGTTTCTCTGTGCTTCTGAAGAAGAACTCTTGCCCGCATAATCGATGTGATAGTGGTTTGATGTGCCTGTTTTTATAATTCGACAACGTTGTTCGTAGAGAAGGTAATACGAATGTGGTGCAACCGCTTTTACTACCACGTAAGTAGTAGATACAGGAGGTATTGCATTCCACCCAAAAGTTCGATATCAATAGTTCACCGGAAATACATGTTTTTAGGCACACTGTATCCAAAAAAGGAGCATTTTAGAAAAACTTCCGTGTGTGTCTGTAAACACACAACTCAAGAACGAAAAGTCGGTTAAATATCAAGCTTGATATTTGAGTTCAGTATCTTCCAAGTTTGTGATATGAAGATTTTCAAGAATATCCCCACCCCAACTAACCTTTACATGGACATTTTTCAAACATATTGATTTTCTAAAAAATTGCTCTGGTGATTTTGATTAAAATTCCATATATGCAATACATTTAGATTACAAACAAACTCTGCATCTTGAATTTTCTGGGAGTAGCCTTTGAAGTCTCTTCATTCGGAAGCAATTGTATATAAACTTGTATAACTGGTAAACGTTAAGTGATAGGGGAAAACTTACCATACAAAACATATTTTTAAAATAAACAATTTAAAGTTTTTTGTGACGTAAGCCGTTATTAAAGGTTCGAATTGTTCAATGCTTGTTATTCGTTCCACGTCAGTTTTCAGTTGTTTCTCGCGATTGCATGGAAACAGTGTGGAATTTTAAGGCCAGCATATAGCGTCAAGCTCTTTAACATATCTTATCTTTATCGTATCTATAACGAAATGTGTAATTTAGCTATTTTTGTAAAGGTTTATTTGAATTAAAATTTAGCAGATAGAAAAATAAGCTTTTGTAAGAATAGCTTGTATACCCACTATTAAAGAGGATAGCGAAATGTATTATCACATTAAGTTTCTTTCCCCAATAATTCATGAAAATATTATCAAGCCTAAAAGTGACTTATTTGTTTCTGTTGAGCCCATAAGGAGTGCAATGGTAAGTCTAGATCGACCAGTTGATTTCTGTATGAACCTCGTTTGTACCTGTGAATTTGGCGAAAGGGTTGAAGGTCGAATCCTAGATTTAAAAAGGGAGAGGACAGGCAGTGTATATTTCTTTCCTGTTGATGGTTGTTTGTGTGTGCAGAAGTGCAGAGAGAAGTGTGCAGTGAATATTCCACAGTGCATTAAGGTATACTGACATACAGTTTTTAGTGTTGTAATTAGTGCAAGTTCGGTATAATGAAAAAGTTAGTGCTGTTTGTCAAATTCGCATTAAAGCAGAGACAGAAAACTGAAGTTCAACAAAGAACGCGGCTTATTAAGGTAAGATAACTTAACGAAACTTGTAAATTTTATTATTTTAATTCCTTTTAAGTTCGAATACATTCCTTTTGCTTTCTGCATATACTGGTATGATTATTTGACGTATAGGAAAAATGTTACTTTCTTGGAGAACTGTAGCTAATTGCGGTTTGGGTAAAATGGAAGAACAAAGACAAGGTTTAAAAACTTTTTTATCGCGTATTAAAGTTTGTTTTATTTGGAAGTGCAAATAATTATAGGTTACCTATAATAATTATAAGTTACGCCGTTATCTGTTAACACTTTAACTCATAAGCACTTAGGCTACCAAGACTATTTTGTGCGAAATAATTTGAGGTGTTGGCTTTAGTTTCTTACTTACTTATCTCGTAGTTAATTTGGTAAGAAATAGTAAGCTAGATAGTGTATATTACAATAATTCCAGGAGAAAATATGAACACAGAGCTATAACCCTCCCACACGCCCATTTGAGACCTTTTACGTAGTAAAATCATTGCGATACGTGAACAAAGTAAGACAGAAAAACTATTGATTAAATCCCTATTATTAGCTCTAAGTGTCATAAGGTTTATGAAGTAATAATTTTATTAATACTATGCAAGCGCGGTAGAAACTGTGAACCCAAGCGTTTTCATGATCCGCGAGAATAGTAATTTTTTCAGTTCTTCCTCTATACATACATATTAAGAAAATAATTTTTTTTAAATTTCTATACATTTATGAATTATGATTCATAACTACAAAGTACCTACCAGTGACCGAGTCGTAAATTAATTAGCGGTGGTAAGAATGTACCAAAGCCTAAGATATTTAATAAATAGAAGTATCTATGACGCTGCACTGCTTAGTACAGGGACTCCTTAAAGAAAATATACGGTAGCTACATTAGAATCACATGACTTTCTCTACCCATTATAATATATTTTCATAGATGTCCTACAAATTATTATAAATGAAGAGTTTAATTTTTCTGCCTACTTCCGTTAAGTATAATAAATGTTATTCAAAATGTTACAAATACGTGTTTATATGTAGCTACACAGGAGCTTATAGGAAACGAAGACGGCATACAGATTTTAAAATGTTAGTTCGCTATATACGTGTACTGGTCTTCATATTTCACATGCCTTGCATGATCTCAAAAGAAACGAAAGAATGGTGACTTAGCACTTAAAATGTATTATGATATTGGGAAATTCAAACCAGCAATAGCAAAGATTTTTGGAATGGTCATTTTGTATGAATAAATAATTTATTTTAACGTCATTTGCGCTTTTGGACTTGGTTCCCCATCTAACCGGCAAAATTTACTTCGCGCTTTGGCCGGTAGTAGGCACCTTGTGCCCGTGTTGTTCATACGGAAGAGTCGTCAACATCTGAGCGAAAAACATAGCGGTGGTGATACAAAGCAAACGAGCGAAGCGAGCATGAGTTTCTTAACGATGCTTATGATTCAGTATTTATATAAGCTCACGTTTCTAATTCACAGGAGGTTAGATTAAGTTTAGTTTTTTCAATATAAACTTATATTCATTAGCATCCCGCAAATTTTCGCTTATAGTGTGTGTTTTGGAAGAAAAAGTAAATCGCTATTTTCGCGTATTTCTTTAATACTATGGATTGGCACTTTCTTCCGCGCTTGCGCAGTGGTAGGAAATGGAGCACTTTGTTGACAATTTAGCGACTTATTTCGTTTATATAAAGTGAGTGGATGGGTCACAGGCTTCTGAACTGTTTACATCTCATTTTAAATTATGTAATACTGCACTTTCATTCCCTAAGCAATAATTTTGTGGCATTTGCATTGCCGACGGCACCATTACCGCGCTTTTTTCTGAGGTCAGTTCTCGTCTATCTCTATAATGCTTTGCATTTAACGAAAATTCATTCGAATGAAGAGAACTTCATAGGCTTTTTACAGAAACTTCAAGATATGCATTTTGTCCTCATGTTGGTATCCCAAATAAGACACTATTATAGTCTGTTTTTGAGAAAATAAACACGGCGACATTCTACCACGTTTTGGAGTGGGATAATTTCGTGAAAATCTATGTTTCATTCTTGAAAATGCTGACTTAAATAAGAAGTTCGGTGTATTCATCAATTAAATTTTTGGATTTACTGTCCAAAAACCTTTTTATAAAAATATTATTTTTGTGTTTCTTGACTTCAAAACGTGATATTTGTGGTGAAATACATATTATATTATATGGCATATCGTTCCTAATTCTGCTTCTTTTTATTGCATTTTTAATTTATTTAATTATATTCAATTTACAACTTATTTCAGGATGGACAACTCTTGTACACTTTTACATTCTGCTTAATGAACCTACATATTTTAATGTATCTTTTCAGTTAAGAATTTTTGTATTTAATTGTTATTCTGTGTCTTTATAGCAAACCCATTTCGGGTCAGATTCTTAATAGAAAACAGAATTTTGTTATACTTTCTCTACCTACGTATAGAAAGTAAAAATAAAATGAATCGTAGCATATTTTAGTTTCTATGCTGCCACTCCGAACCTCTTTTGGTCATAAAAACCAACTTTTTTTGTACAACAAACATTATTACACCTAAACATTCGCGATTGCTGCATAGAAACTCGGAGCTTCTGGTATTCTCTTATCACAACTTATTTTTAAACCGAAATAAAGCAACTACAGTCTTACGCGCACACACACACACACACAGACACACACACACACACACACACACACACTCGTATATAAAAGAGAGTGAGAAATATTTACTTCCGTGTCTTCACTCTGATGTTTGGACGGGGTAAAAGTTTCTTTTTACACTCATTTCTTTTCTGAATTCGAGCTGACCAGTGTTAATTTTGATATCTTAACGACAGATCCAATTGTCGACTGATGGCTGTAGTGCAAGTTAGCTGCCATTCATCTTTTTAAGAGGGGAGGTACGGAACTTCAAAAAAAGTCACTTGTTAACCAGTGGCAACCTTGAATCGTACTTTGGCCCGCAAATTGACAGATAGCCCATTACCTCCTCCACTTTGTTTAAGAGAGTACACATCTTCGATTAGGAAACAAGTGGCTAACGTCCCAGTTCTAAAGTTTCGTAGAAGTTTGAGAACTAGTCAATTATTCCACATTAAGCATACCCAACTGGGAAATTTAGAAAATCCACAGTTTCAGTTCCTATTCATTGGAAATTTTAATACAGAAATTAGTGTTTAATTTATAATATGCACACTTAACTTTCATCTTTCTAAATTTAAATTAGTTTTTATTATTCCCTTTGTTGTTTTGCAAATTGATACAAAAATTGCAACTGTTTTTTGGAAAAATTAATATTTTGTAATTAAGCTCTTTAATAGAATATTAATAAGGAGTAGGGATAAATTTAGCGATACCTGGACGTTATTCAGATTATTCCGAAATATTTTATCTTCTATAGGATCATTAATTACTTTCTTACTATAGTAAGTAGGGTAATTATAGCATTCCATCCAAAAATTCCATACCACATATTAAAGATATTTCTATGACAAACTAAATGTATATCACAAATTTTCTGGGAATTGCCTAGGAAGTCCTATTCATTCGGAAGGAATTTTGTGTAATGTTGTAGTAACTTGTAAACGCTAAGCATAGACAAAATGCACCACACAAAAAATGTAAATCTCTTTAAAACACACAGTTTACGTGAAGTAAGTTTTTATGGCATAAACCGTTTCTGAGATATCCGTTATTAAAGGTTCGAATTGTTCTTTTAAAGTCCCATTCGATTTTCGGTTGTTTCTCGCGATTTTATGGAAGCAGTATGGAAATTTAAGCCCAGCGTAGTCGTCCTCCGTGGTGTAGTGGTTACCATGCTAGCATCTGTAGTCCCGAGGTCGCGGGTTCAAACCCGGCGGAAGGCCTTAGCATTGCTTCCTTCGGAAGGGAAATAAAGCCATTGGTCCCGTGTCGTAGATTTACGGCACGTAAAAGAACCTCAAGCCTGATAAAGAGGCCTCTAAACAAAATTACTGGTCTTTCACGTCCAATATAGAATGGGCCGCTAAGGACCAGAGCAGTTAAAGAGTGTCCATAAATAAAACTTAATTTAATTTAATTTAAGGCCAGCATATAGGGCCCAGCTCTTAGAACATTTGACTATCGCTGTTCTCTTTGTATTTACAGCGAAATGTATAATGTAGCTATTTGTGCAATGGCAGAGAGGGTACAGAAAGTCATGTGAATGTATCAATCAGATTTGTTATTTATTTTATATTTACTATTAAGGATTAACTTAACCCTAAGTATTGTTTTTATATTTTAAAAATACAAAATATAAAAATATTTTCCTACTAGCATGAGAGAAAATAATATAAAATATGAGACTTTTTGTATTTGCTTACAAATTAAGACAACATTGCCACCATTGTTTAATAAAATCTCAACGTAGCATGCTAACAAAGCTCATCTCATAATTTTTAACTTGCTATTTATAAGAATGTATATAAAATTCACTAACTACGTCAAAATCGTGTAGAACAATTTGAAAATAGGAATGTCCGAACAAATGAAAACCCCAGGAAAGAGGGTTTAAAAATTATAACGTAAAATAACCTGTTTCTCACTTTATTATGTTTAATAACCATTTAGTGCATATATAGGCCTCCCTCGTCTTTTTCTGCTCAGATGCAGCTAATTTAGGATTTAAAGATTCCTGAAGTCTTTCTTAAACGGCTTGTTTACTTTAATTAGGCAAAACGTATCGATTTTATTTACTCTACTACTTGTATAAGTAGGGAAATTATTGTATTGTACAAAAAAAGTTCGATATCGAGATATCACCGCAAATACATGTTTTGAGGCACCCTGAATCCAAAAAAGCATTTTTAGAAAAAGGTCCGTGTGTTTGTGTGTTTCAGAGAGATATCTCGAAGATCACTCAACCAATTTTTATAATATTTTCACCAGAGAAAACGAATTTTCTCCACAACGCACAGCCTATAAAACAGCTTCTAATTTCACTTCCTAAATGACTAAGAGAGTAAAACACATTTACAAAGTCTTAATACGTACACACGTTACGAAGGTGACTTTGACCTTTCGTTGAGAATTTCTTGGAGAAGAAAGTAGTCATTCTTGAATATAATGTAAAAGATTAACTCGTTTAATATTATAGTATATCGCAAAATATTCCGTTCACAGGTAGAAAAACAACAAGAAGTTCAACATGCTCATATATATTATGTGGGTGTTTGAGTATTTTTACGGCCACCTAATATGGTCTGTTATATATTTCGTAACGGCGAGGACTTCCTCTTCCTCCATTTGCATACGCTAATTAATTAAAGAGGGTTTGTCTAAAACGGATTTTTACGTTTACTAAAACGGCAAATGATTTTATATTACAAGGTCCTTGTAATACGTTTCTTTTTCTTGGCTCTTATGTACACTTTTCCACAACTTCAAGGGAAAAAGTAATTTAAATAGACCTTGGTTGCAGCACAGAAAACCTGTCTACACTCGCAACAACAATCGATGCCTATTTCAGCTTTTGTTTACCATAGTGACAGATGATTCAGTCGTAGAGAGAACGTGAACTAGTGGACATCTTCTCTGACAATACCACCGCAGTGTATGAATAAACGTCAAGTCAATACCATTGTGTGTCAATACCATAGACAAAAATCCCTGAATTTAATAGTTTCTGCAATGAAGGCTTCGAGCCTTCGATCTTGAAAGCCTGCACTTTAATTGTAGTGACTAGTATCTTCGGGACTGATAGAGTGAAATGCAGTGCTTTCAGGTTATGTGTCATCTTGATGGAGTACATCTTCATATTGTGCAGTAGGTAGGAGTGAACCGGTTTATGCACCGTACTGCGAATTTGTCTTTGGTCCTCAAGAATACAAGCCTAATGATTACTTAACTACAACACGGTCGAGAATATATTAACGCGTTTCTTTTATTCTTACGCTTCATTTAAAAACATCACACTTATTTTCCCGCTTTTCCTTCTCCTGACTGGCTAAAGCTGTGGCGCTAAAGCGTGTGCCTTGTATAGCAACTTAACTCATGATAACAGCTATGAACATGCACAAACAGCCTATATATTCGGGGCCTGTTGAGATTGGCTCTGGTCACTTGTTCCCCATACCTCCGATATTACTTCTGAGTTGTATCGCTTTCTACAATATTCCGCTCCTCTAAGCTTTCCATTTCCTTCTCACATTCCACAAAAAAAATTCTAAACCTCTTACCTGAAACCGATGAAAAGGCATTTTATTTACTTTTACAAGGCTATTATTTTTAGCCATTTCCCTCTAATGCATATCTTTTCCTCCATTCATTTTTTCCTTTACGTATCAGAATATGTATTGCATCTTCAATTTCACCGAATAAGGACACATTTTTTATATAACATTGCTTCTGAATTCCCTAAATTTTCACACCCCTAGTCTAAACCATGCTATTGCTTCCTTTTCCTTTTATTACAATTTTATAAGTATTTTTCTTTTTCTAATTCCGTCTTTATTATTTTGTGTAGTATCTAAATGAAGTGTCCGAAACATTACGCCAAGGGAGATCTCCTATTGACAATCCAACCTCTTCTATTCTTCTTTTTGTCTCCGTATGTCCCAACATTGTATAATATTCACAAAATATTTTGGGGAATAAAACAGGAATATCAATTTCGGATACATATACCTTATAAGGTTTAAATGTTCGCCAGCAATATTACTTGAGTACTAAGCCAATTGCAGCTTTTGTGGCACAAATATTTTAAACTGCATTATCACTTGATACTGTATGTTCCTCTAATACATGAACAAACCGCCTGAGAACGCATGAAGGTAAATGGAACCTTCAGAGAACACGCAGACGGTCGGCTTGAAGACTTCAAAGGTCGAGAAGACAAGCTTAGGCGAGACAGGACAGTTCGGTATCAAATGTGGCCATGAGAATTACGTCATTGGACCGCCCGTATTTCACATACGAGAGAGAGAGAGAGAGAGAGAGAGAGAGAGAGAGAGAGAATCAGCCTCTCGAGGTATTCAAATCTGTATTTGTCCACCACTCCACCTCATTTAACGCCTACTTTGTGTTATAAAAACAAAAAGGGGGAATATTTCTCAACTGTATCGAGGTTGATTTAATAAAAAATCTTGTGTTACACTCACATGACTTTCTCTACTCTTGTACAAACTATTTTTACAAACGCTTATTCTCCACATGCTTCAGATTAATCGAGATATCGAGATGTTAATCTTATTGCTAATTTTCTTGTAGATGCAAGGGGAATTGATAGGCTTTAAGCGTTTAAGAGCTGGTTGCTATGTGGAGTATTCCATTCTCTTTGCATTACTAGGACAAAATGAATAATGAATTCCCATTTGAGAAAAAGTGTAACTATTGGAAAATTTAAGGGAATAACAAGCAATATCTAGAAAATGGTTCACTCAACAACAAAAAATGTACATGACATAAATTGTGTATTTTAACGCGGTCTACATTTTTTGTGCAGTAAAATTTTGTTTATGCCTTATGGTTTACCAGTTATGCAAAAGTCGTTCACATTGAAGAATAATTTTGGAGACATTCCCAGAAAATTCAAGATATACATTTTATTTTTCATGAAAATATTTTAAACATATGATATTTTAATCAAAATCGTTAGAGCAATTTTTGAGAAAATAACAATTTTCAAAAAATGTTCCATGGAAAGGGTAATCTGGGGTGGGAGGATTTTCTTGAAAACCTTTGTGTCACATCTCTGGAAGATACTGAACCTAAATACTAAGTTTGGTGTTTATCCGATTGTTCGTTTCTGAGTTATTCTGTTCACAGACACACGGACATACAGACAGACACACACACACAGACAGGTTTCCAAAAATGCTTATTTTGGATTCAGGGGGCCTCAAAACATATATTTCTGGTGAAATCTCGGTGTCGAATTTTTGGGTGGAATACAATACTTCCCCTACTTACTATACGTAGTAGAGAGAGTAAAAATGTAGTCGCAAATCCCAAAGGAAAGCTGAGGAAAGCCGAAGTTTAACAGGGGAAGAAAAGGGGGTGATATGGGAAAAGAATAAGCGCATAAAAATAAATTTTGGCAAAGTAGTTGCAATATAATTATCTATCAAAGCACATTATAGTAGGTTGAGATTAATTAAGATGTTGAATAAGTTAACAGAATAATATTCAGTACTCATAATAGCCTTCAATGCTTGCTATTTTGGTATACTATAGAAGGCACCCTTGTTCGAAATCGAGCAATTAATTTCGAGTATTTTATTTTCTGAACTGTTTTTCAACAGTTTTTTTCAAGCAATTAATGAGCTGTAATTGCAAATTTATGCAAACCACCATAGTTTTACATTTGCAACTCGTAGAAGCGAGGTTTGAAGAAACGTCATAGGTAACTAAAATTGCCGCTTTGTAACCATTGAAGACATTGGCCATTGCCATAGTCTGTGTTGTTCATTTTACCTTACTGATTAGTTTATTCGACTTCCACACCGACCAGTGCTTTGTTCTCGTCTTCCAGAGCGACTCCGGTGGTAGTTGGTGGTATTGAAACTCTTTCTAAAACCGTAACTGGCAAACCGTCTGTATTTCACTAAAACAAACCTGCTTGTACATAAGGAATGCCGGAGAACACAATAAAAATGACGTGATATTAATATCAAAAGCAATAGATAAGGTCATAATACCAAGAAGGAGGGCAAAGGTGTTTGTTTTTAAGTTTTAAGTTCTTTAACCTCGTAGGTCATATTGGACAATGAATGAAATAGGTGAAATGATGCTCAAATGAGCCCAGGGTCCACCGAGCTTGAAGTTACCATACATTCGTCTTATCAGGATAAAGAAAAATCCGGAAGAAACCTTATCCTGGTAACTCACTCTAACCGAGATTCGAACTACGGACCTCTTGAATGCGAGGCAGACATGCTACACCACACCACACAGGCGGCAATAAAGAACATTGCGAATATTTAAGAGCAGTTCTTGCCCTTCGATAGCCACGATTCTAAATGCTAGAATTGATGAACAAAATACAATCTCTTTAATTTGATACCTTATTCATAAAAATCCTTTCCGGTCGCTTTCTTGTGATGACTGGGTTAAAATTCACGTCGACGTATTAAATAAATAAATACATTTGTAGGGATATAAATGCACAACATTTCCAACATCTCTTATAATGAGGTATGTGAACATAGGCGATTCGGAGATATAAATATTTCGGGGGGAGCCCGAGCTGCGGCGGCGGGGCGGCGGCGGCGGCACACTAGCCGCCGTGCAGTATCCACAATCTAAAGGAAAAGCACTGTGTGTGTACATGTATACTGATAGACCACGAGAAGAAGGCAAGCGAGAGGAATGTGTAACATCAACACTTTCCTGCGTCCGTATCATATTTACGGTCCGTGTGGATACGATAAGCATGTTAAGGAGGTTATAAACTACTACACAGTATTGTCAAGTACTCACCCATGGCAAGAGCCAATGAGTTAACACCTATTACGGCGGTTGCTGTTCTACAAGTATCAGATCTGGCAGCATTGGTGGTTCATTTGCACACATAAACACATTTCATAGTAAACGTAGTAAACAATCGACAGTACGTGAGCAGATAAACAGTTACAGAACCCCGCTCGCCCCTCAGGCCAGCCTCGCCTTCTCGTTGTCCAACAGTACTGAACTTTCCTCTCTAGGATAAGTAGACCACATCAACATTTATCTTGGAGAAAATACTGTTTGAATGAAGAGCAATATTATCTTCCAAATATGTGAATCGATTTTAGAAATCCAAAATAATGGCTGGAACTCAAGCCACAAATGATCTCTACCTGAGCCGACACATTACCATAATGAATCTGTGATGTTACATCTGAACGCACCTTAAAGTCTTGCATTTGTCTCGTATGTTTTACTCTAGCAGTCTTCCAAGTTTGTATCAGTAACTGTGATATTCCACAATAAAAGCGAATTGCTCTGTTAGAAGTACTTTTAATTTCTAGGCTTCTATGTTGCTATAGATACTATTATAATGAATATATCTAACGACTTTTCTTTCAAACCGGCTAAGGGTAAAAACCGGAAATGAAAGACGCAATCGGGACTCAAATCACGGATCTTCAAATTAACTTGTATTGGGTCTTTCAACAAGAATGTCCTATCTTTGAACTTAAATAAAATACGTTCTATAAATGCTAGATGTTTATTTATTTTTTTATTTTGTAACATAATTAATGTCATTATGTGTGGAAGAGAACATCAGTTAAGTGACCGTCGCGACTTCGTTGGCTTGCACGTATACATTTGAACCAATTTTCAATGACAGAAGAGCGTAAATTAGATCCAACTTCACGAATAACACGCGTGATATTATTCATAAGATCATTTACTGTTTCTAGCTTGTTGACATAAACTCGAGATTTAACATAACCCCACAGGAAGTAATCCAACGGCGTTAAATCACATGACTTCGGGGGCCAGTTAACATCATCACCACCTCGGGAAATGATGAAACCTCTGAACTTCTCCTTCAAAAGATCGATTATTTCGAGAGCAGTATGACATGTGGCACCATCTTGCTGGAAGCAGAAGTTTCTGAGATCCAATTGAAGCCAAAAATAGTCCCTTATAAGTGCCCGGTATCTTTCTCCATTGACAGTTAGAGCTTCTCCATCTTCATCTTGGAAAAAATATGGACCAGTGATTCCACCATACCAAAATCCACACCACATAGTAACCTTTTGGGGATAAAGTGGTCGTTCTTGAATCTGCATTGAATTTTGATTGCTCCAATAGTGGAAATTTTGTTTGTTAACACAACCATCCAACCAAAAGTGGCTTCGTCGCTCAAGATGATTTTTCGACAAAAATTCCGGGTCAGCTTCCAATTGCTCAATAGCCCAGTCAGCGAATACACAGGCAACCTATGGTCATTGGGCTTTATTTCTTGAGTTAACACCATTTTGTAAGCGTGAAACCTCAAGTCCAGATGCAGAACTCGCCAAGTTGTGGTCGGCGAAAGCCCCAATTCTTGCGCTCGACGAACAATTGATTTGTTTCCGTTCTCGCGTACACTCTCACGAACGGCGCCTATGTTTTCGTTGGAGCGCTTACGTCGATTACGTACAGGCGTTCTTGATCGCTGACAGAACCACCCACTTCTTTCAAATTTATCGATTAAACGCCGAATCGTTCTCTCGCAGGGACGATTATGCACATCGTAAACTTCACGCAATACACGGAAGGTTTGGCGAACAGATGATCCATTTTGACAATAAATTTTCACAATTTCCACGCGTTACTGAACGCTGTAATATTCCATGGATATTTTTCAATAACAGCTGTAAACACACGAAAAAAATGACTGATTTAACTCGATAACAACGGCAGCTATCGCGTATTAAAGATACTCTTCTTGAAAGACCCTTTATTTTACAGATGTGATTTAACTTTGCAATCTTGGGCTTTATAAACGAGTACAAGAGTACTTATTAGAAACTAATATGCTCAATACTATTATTAATTCCAAAATATATCGTTATGGTAATTAAAGATAACACATATTAATATCCTGTATATTAATTACTTTGATTTAAACTGATAAGTCAATAGTTCCTTCATACAAACCCAGTTAAGGAGGACTGATTGAAGAAATTTGTGCAAAATGGTAAAACAAATACTCATTTTTTAGCTTATTGTTAAGTCAGACTATTTAGGAAGTTTTATCTAAATATTTTTTTAGCCTAGCGAAATTGAGTTCTGTGACGATTTAGATATCCCAGACTGCTGGGGCGGAGATTTTCTGACTTGGGAGAGTATTTGCAGCTTTCTTGAGATTTCGCAATATTTTTCCAATTTTCTAGAAGGTTATCCTAAATTTAGTTATGTTTTAATTCCATAAATATATTTCTAAATAATAAGTAAAATATTTCAGCGATTTCAAAGTAGCTTATACATTTGTAAAATGTAAGACATTTTTCAGTATTTAGAACGCCCCTTACGATAGAGCTTTTGAGTTACTATACCGAAACACATAGTAATTAAAACTTACTATCACGTCATTACTGTAAGCCACACATCACCAAGCTCATCTAAGTACCGAGCGGGTAGCCGGGGGGGGTCGTTAAGGTACAGTCTCGTGAACGGGACATCCGGGGTTCAAATCCCGCCAGGACCTCCTCCCTGTCTGAGGTTTTCCAGATTTTCCTTATTCCTCATAACTGGCTAATCCCAAACTTAGGCCTGGAATGTTTCCTTCTTAAATTTCGTTTCTAAAATATAATTTCAATGCATAGACCACCACTGTCCATCGCCTGTGGTACCATATGTAGTAAGAAAGGGAGTTAAACATTAGTGTGATAGGCATATTTGTTTTACAGATATCGTAACTGGCTTTGAATAAAAATTGTTTATAAGAATATACATAGTTCTAATGCTTTATTTATTAACAGTTTTCTCTCCTAGGTCATCAAAAACTTTTGTCTATATTCACGATTATTGATTGAAAGAGCATGTTCTTAAAAATTAAAATCATGAGTAAAAAATGTAAGATGTAGTAAAATATTTAAAAACCCCAGAGTACTTCAGGCGTTAATAACTAAGAAATGTGATTTTTTTATGTACGCCAGAATTAGAAACAATATTTCTGATGAAAATAATTAATAATTTTGTTATTTTATGACATCTTCCTTTAAGTGCTCATAGTCAAAGTTGCATCCCATTCCATCTGGCTTTCGATTACAGCAAACAAATCCAAATTCCATAATAACCAAATATTTTCTCCAGCAAGGAAATGGAAGAATTAAAAAAAAATGCTATCTGAAAATCCCTATACATAACCTTTAGAGGTTTGAAGTGAGTTTTAAAATATCATATATACCTTCCACATAAAGCAAATGTAAACATTCCGCTATCACATAGGTGCGTAACTTTTGGTTGCAAAATATTATATTTATTTCTTTTATCTCTCTATTATTTTTCGTCGCTTTAACTACGTGGTCATATCGCGACGGATCTGTTAGGAGATACCTTGTGGATCGGTGTGTGGCGGACAGTTAGTTTTCTAGGTCTCATCTCTGTATAATACTATTTTGTTTCGGCATAAGTCCACAGAGGCATGTGTACAGCAACTGTACTTCTGCTTCACAATGCCGGGAAAGTGGCATTAGGGTGCTTGCAAGTGAATAGATGGCAGAGCATTCATTTCATTATCTGTTTTTCAGGTTTTACTATTATTTTAGACTTAAGGTGGTACTGTGGGTCGTGGTATTAAATATTAATGCGGTATTTATTTTGGAGACTGAGGAAAACCTCGAAAAGAACCTGTTCAGATTGTTCGACCCACGAGATTTGAATCCGGAACCCTTCAAATGTGGACCACGGACGTTACCGCCTGAGCCTAACCATTTTTAAGTTTCTATTTCTGAATATCTTTATTTATTAATTTTAGTTGCTATTATATATTTGGAGGTAGAAATGCAAAAATAGTACACTCTCATTAAATTTTCCGAACTTATTGGAAACTTTGTATTAATCTTATATTGTGTAATGCAGAAGCGCGCAATGAGTGCCAGCTTGTGAGGGAAAATTCTTCAAAACATGTTTATCAAAACCCTCCTCATTCAGACACCTGCAGCCAGTTACTACTTAGCTATAATACTTCATCTCTTGGGAGTATCCACTAATAGCTATTCTTGCCCAGTAGATTGATGTTTTGAATTCCGTCTGATGACACATCATCTTCTTAAGCTTTATTTAAAGCAAATTAATCGCGAGAATGGGATGCAATATGACTATAGTTTTGATTGGTAAAAGCTTAAGGTAGTCAGGTTAGAAGCAGAAAGGCAAAATACGATCCACTCTTCTATATGCAGTCTTAGCCAGATTGTAATTAAAGATTATGCCTTTTATACTCCACCTTTCATACTCACTTTGCTTTCTCTATAGGGAATTATTATATTTATACAGAAATTTATTATTATTATTTCACATTTTGAGGTCCTATGTAAAATGTAAAAATTTTGTTTTTAGGAAAATGGAAGTATATGTGCGTGTATGTGTGTCAGAGAGAGAATAGCACGGCCTAAAACAAAAAGTCATGTAAATATACCAAACTTTGAAATTAAATCAGGCACCTTTCAAGGTTGTAAGGCAAAGACTTTCAGAAAATTCTCTCACTCCAAAAATCTTTATAAGCAAAACTTTTGGGTTTTTAATTTCTAAAAATGGTACTATTAATTTGGATTAAAATATTTGCGATATTGGCAGGACGAATTAAATGTATATTAAGTTTCAAGAGTCACTCCAAACGTTAAAGTATAATAATTATTACTTATATGTGAGTTATGAAACAAATAAACGCATCTCTGTACTGAGTAAGCAATGAAGTTTAATTTCATTTGTTTATTTTTGCATTCCTTAGTAAACTACAGTTATCATTTTGTTGAATAAAACATTAATGCTTTGTAAGCTGCAAGCCACTGATCTATCACTGAACTTTCGAATATAGCTGTGCTGCTCTTAAAGCAATAGAAGTCTGAGAAAATTGAGAACGTTTATACACAAGCTCATTGCATAATTATGGGCTTTGGAAGTATGAGCAACAGATCTTTGAAAATTTTTCCATCAGCAACTACTTTCCAACAAACGGCTTCCGCGATCTCCAGATCTAACTCAGGCCGATCTGTGGTTATGAGGACATTTTATTTAGCAACAAAACATCCACTTCAAATGAAAGATACTATCTAGCATGAAATTTCCAACATTCTAAGACATCTGCAAAAAAAAATACCTGCACGGTGACATAGGAAGGACGATGTACTCTGAATAAGAGAAGTGTAGGTAAAGTTTCAATGATTTGCAAAACCCATACCCATTATTTAACAAACATAATTAATCTACATTTAATTGTGTAATTATTTATGTTTTGTTGTTTTCTCAATCTTAAAGAGTTGTAATAATTTAAAATTTGAAACGGCTTTAGGAACACACTATATATTGATATTTCTATAAATCGTCTAATTTCCGTTTTATTCTTAACATCTTTTCTGTGACTGTCAGAAGTTAGGGTATATACATTTGCTTACCACATAAAAACAGAGAGCTCATAATATACTGTCTATTCAACACGTTTTAGCTAGTGGATTGGGATGGCTTATCTCACAGGCAACTCTTTAGCTGGTGGGAGCGATACACTGTATGCTGAACTCGTGCCACGCGTGGCGCGTACAATGGAAAACAGCCAGCCCTAACCCCTCACTCGCCTCAGATCAAATAAACACTATCTCCTCTCAGTAGCTAAAACATCGCTGAACGGATAGTACATACATGAATATATCTACTTCGTACCCTCTAAGTGCCAACCTACTCTTGCAAAATTGTAGCCACTTGATTAACAAGCTGTTTAGCTCCCCCAGTGACTATATATGTATATATGGAGGGTATCTGCTTGCGAGTTGTCTTATTTTCTTACCAGAAGATCAACGTTAACTTAATAATCATGATAATAGTAGTAATGATGTGGGTAATAGTCATTATTCAGAGACGTATTATTATCATTATTATTATCTCTCATTAAGGCATCCAAATGCTTATACTCCAATTTCTTACCCTCTTTTTAGCTCCCCTTTTTGGCAATTTTTCCACGAATGGGATTAGGTTCTTCAGTTTTTCGAAGTATGTCGCACAATTCATTGTCCCTTGGAACAGTGCAGCACTACTCAACGACGGAGGTAAATTTGGACTTCTTATTCATGCCTACTTCAGAAGAAACGTTTTACGTAAATATTGTAGCTAGTTCTTAAAGATTAAGCCTCTAAATCACACTACTTAGGCTAGCTCACCCCTCCTTATTAACACCGATCGCAATAGAATTTATATAACATGACGCCGTCTTTATTATTCCACGCCAAATAAATCGTCATACTTGGACTGTTTTTCAAGCCGTCATAGAGAAATGAGTCGAGTGCTAGGTAAATGTAGAAACCTTAGGAATAAAATAAGCTCTTTTGCAATTTAGGGGAATCGGCCACTTTTTCTTTAGGAACAATAAATGTATTTTTAAATAATTTCTAGCGAATGTGTATTATGACTAACAGGAGGTAAATAAACAAACGAGCCTTTATATATACGCTTTGAAGAATACATTTTTTGTCCAAATGTGTAAAGTACAATTTTTTCCTCCTTGCCCTTGCCTTGGTTGGACGAACCATTATCTTCTGGGAGAGGTTTTGGGTTAGTGATAGGAGAACTGCCGATACGTACTTATGCATTCCTGTAGCACCGCGCTAGGGGAATACTGCCGCTCTTTTCTCTCCAACATTCTCCTCGTTTGCGTTTCTGCAGGGTCAGATAGAAAAAATCGTACTGTACTCGTACACAATCCACAAGTAGTAACCTACTTCCGATTTCTGGTTGTCTGTAAGAACATTAATAGGGCGTGACTTAAAACATCCACTAACGTCTCATTCACCCTTAGTGCGTTGAAGGAAGGAGACCTGTTTAAGAACATGTAAATAGCTAAAAACGCTACTTTGTGGGGATCTATAACTGATGTTTGAGAACTAAAATGCTAACACCTCAAGAATTGACTCATATTCAAGAGCATTTCCAAACAGACATTTGCTGTATATTCACAATTAACCCTGCGAAAGATTGGCCAAATCAGTCTCCACTATATTAAAATGAGAGTCATTTTACCTCTGTTTCTCTTTTCTAGTTGAAGGATGTCGCCGCTTCTCACTTATACCTATTCGTAATTTGCCAATGAGTTGACACAACTAAGCATAGGTATGCTTATTGGTGCGATACACAGCACAAAAGTGATAGCACCTACAAGGTGACACCCTCACCCAATAAAATGAAATCATGAAGTACCCTAGAAACGGTAATAAATGCGGTTTGCCGGGGAAGCCGTGTTGATTTCTTCCTCTCGTTTCTATACTGACCTAAAGCAAGTACAACACATAATCTAAAGGTCTGTAAGAAAGCCTTGCAGTTGAAGCTCTAATGTAGCTTTTAAATTTCTGTTCTTAAAGTAATGAGTATTCGAAATTTGACCATTTTTTAAAAAAATGTGAAAAAAGGATTAATTAAGAGTTTTTCATAAAAAATACTATGAATTCTATTCTGTAAGAATACATATATGTATATGTGCATATATGCGTTCCACTTCACGCATTTAGAATAATAGTTAACTGAAGCTATAAGTTGTTAGGCATATACTTATTGATAGGCGCGAACAAACTTAAACCTTGTTTTCTCGTACACCTTTTTTCAGCATTTTTCCATACTCGAGAAAATCCACGCCATGCAATTATTTACCACTTTGTTTCAAAATGTTTGTACTGGCTTTCAAAAGTACATTAAAGAAAATAACTGTATACTTTTTTAAATAATACTCCATATCTTGAGAAATTATTTATAAAATTTATGAAAAATAGGAATTTTGGAGAGGACATAAAGTAATAATTTTTCGATAACAATTTGGGATTAATATAAAAATCTTATATGATAGTTAATTTTGTACACTCCTTTACGTAAATGTGAATTTTGATACGAATATTTTTAAAAATGCATCGCGTGTAGGATCTTTATTCGAACAATGAATTTACACTATAAAAGTTAATATTTATATAACCATGCAGAATATTGGAACATTGCAAAAACATTACTGTTGTATGTAGTAATTTTCATAAATTTCAACATATAACTTACATACTGTGGATTTTCCAAATTTCATGGGTGCATTAACTTCATGAAAGACAATTGAAAACCGGAAAGCACACGTGTCTGCACAAAGCTTTCACGAAAGAAAGTAGGCTATGCATATCTACCTTCCTCCACTCCTCTAACGCGTGGATCTGTACCAATATTGTTCTCTGACGTCACTCAGCTGTAATGGCCCTTAAAACTATGAACGTCTTTGCAAGTAACAAACAGCTAGTGAAGTGCCCTGGAAGAAGGTCACATATTACAAGAACAGAGGCCCTCTGCTCTTGTCACTTTCGGTACAAAAGCGGTTTAAGTCAAACTCGTTCTCTGGCATTTAGCCAACCGATATCACAAGATACAAGGTTTGATGGGAGATTTCCAGTCGATGTGAATGGAAAAATGCATTTCGGTACAATGTGTAATGAATAGCTCAGAAAGAATGGTATTAATATGTTATTTTAAATATCTCTGGTGCTTACAGATCTTAATTATAGCAAAAGTTAATTATAAACAAAGTGGCAATATATTAGTTGTAGCAGATTCAGGTTCTAAAGCTTAAAGTGCTTACACATTGACTACACTGTACAAGGGGTTAGTTGCGAGTTCATGCCATCTCTTATAACATTTTTATAAGATACAAGTTAGAAAAGTAAGGTTTTAGTAGTGAGTGAAATCCATTAAAACACGATCCAAGATAGCCTTTAACCCACTTTCTTTGTCACTTAGTAGTACCTAAGAGAAATTTATGGATTCTATCAAAAAATCCTATGATATATCACCAGAAATGCTGTTTTGAGGTGCCCCGAATCGAAATTAAGCATTTTTTAAAAAAATACATGTATATGTGTGTGTGTATAAACAGTATAACTATGAAAGGAAATGTTCGATAAATGCCAAACTTGATATTTAACTTCAGTAGCTTTCAAAAATGTGACAGAAGACTTTTTAAGAAAATTCCCCCACCCAAAATGCCGTTTGCATGAAGTTTTTGCATATTTTTAATTTTGTTAAAAATGGTTCCAACCATTTTTAATAAAATACTATACATTAAAGATAGTCATTTATATGACAAATAAAATGCATATCTTAAGCTTTTTGGGAATATATTGTGAAGTTGTCTTTATTTTGAATTAAATTATATAACTGATAAATCGCAAGAAAGTTATAATACACAAAAAATATGGATATATTTAAATTTAATTGTCATGTTTTTGTAATGTTACCCATTTCCGAGATATTCTTTGTTATTTGGTTTGAAAATTCAAATGCTTACACGGCTTTCAAGTGGCAAGACGCTTTTGTATTATCTCGTATCATGCAAAGCGCATAGAATTTCAAAGCCATCGTATGGCCTTTTAAAAATCTAACCATCGCTTTAGCCTTCTGTATCCTCCTTATGGCTACAACGAAAAGTGTAAACGTGTATTAAAAGTTTGTCTTAATTAACAAGAAGTAGACAGAAGATAAGCTTTTGTAACAATAGTTTGTAGAGAGTGAGTAGAGAAAGTCATGTAAAATAACACATAAGATTTTTCGTAGCGTGTATTACAATTTTTTAGTCTAAGAAGAAAGGAAATTTAATAAAATGATGTGCCTCCTATAAATAAATTATTTATATTGTAGTTAAGTCCATTTATACATCGTTTTCAGGGGACAAAAGCTAATCGTCATATTCTTATTAAACGCAAACGTGCATGAATCACAAGACACCTATATACAACGTAAAACAAACAAGCGATATAATTAGGCTTTGCTGACCTGGACACGATGAACTAATCGTGTACTTTCGTAACACTAGTGGGTAAATAAATCGTTAGCTCAAATGAGCTTGCAGTTTGTTCATTGAAAAAGGCAGCTTCTTATTGTGTAGAAACATGTCATCTATTATTGTCTTTTGAACTGCTTTACTGACAGTTTCAACAATATGCATAGGGCTGGTCTCGTTCACTCAATAGAGCACTTGCCTGTTGTGCGAAGGGCCCCAGGTTCAAGTCCAGGCTGTGGGTGGGAATTTTTCTCTAGCCAAGATTACTCCCTATCCTTCCCAGAGTCTAGAAGTTGAATATGTATGTGCGTGCGTGCGCGCGCGCGCGTGTGTGTGTGTGTGTGTGTGTGTGTGTGTGTAATCCAGTGTAAATAACCTAAAGAAAAACCAGAAATCCAATGAGAACTGCATACACAATTGCCCATAGGCAATAAATATCTTCCAAAGGTAAAAAGTCCACCGATATGACCATTGCAGTTAAATGCGGGATATAAATGGAACGATAAAAAAGGTATTTCATGAAATTCATAACAATGTAAAACGTTAATTTCCTTAAAGTTTATAACAATTTCATTATTTTGTTTACTGTCAGAATTTTATGATGGAGTAGAAGATGTTAATTCTTTTTGTACCAATTTAACATAACCCTCAAAATTAGAAATTTATAATTTCAAAACTGAAATAAAAAATTTTAGCCCTAAAATGTAAGGCACACATTGCAAACCAATTAGTGATAAGTAATGCAAATATTAAACGAATTAAAGACTTTAATTTTTTGCTGCTCATTAAAATTAACAAACCACTTGAGTCATTTGAAAAAGAAATATGGGCGTATGTTAACCTACAATAGTTAAGCTAATGCCTGTGAAATTCGATGCAAATCTGAAAAACATGCAAAAACTGGATATTTTATTTTTATTATGTATAAACACCATAGTTTCATTTGTTACCTTTGATTTACTAATATCAGAAATTTTTAACCCTCTGTACAGCCTTTTAAATATTCATGTTCATATTACTTTAATGCACATATCCAATTTTAAATGTTGGTTTTATCAAAACTTTTTTCTCAGCATTTTTCATTATTTAAAATGCTTCATGTGTCAAAGTAATTGACTGATTCGCTTCTAATTTTCTGCAAAGCTTTATGAATAACTACTTAAAAGACTCACATAGCCGTTCTTGAAATAGTGTTAGACTACTTTTATTAAATACTTCCATAGTTTGATATTTCTAAAATAGAAAACATGCATAAATCTGGCATAGCTTCTTTTGAATTAAAAAATCCAGTATGAAGTTCTTTGTAATAGCCCGTTGAAGGCAATACAAAATTCTGAATAGGCCTTAACCAAACGTTTGAGACATGGAATATTTTTAATTAACACCACTAAATGAATTAAATCTAGAACAAAAACATTAATATCTCTCAAATAAATGCAGATAGCTGATTGAAATTTTGTATGTGATTCTTATATTACATTATCATACTTTGACAAAACTTTCCGGTTGCTCAAATGAAAATTGCGAATTTTAATTTTTTTTCATATGTATATTGCCTGAATTTCAATTTTTATTTTGGTGATTATTTAATTTTAAATTTATGATATTTTACTCTAGTGTACAAAAATTGGAAACAGCAATACATGCGGTTTTCACCCCAAAATAATGCAACTAAAATTCTTGTTCATGGTTAATGACATAAAATATATTTAGAAATTTAATTTTTGAAACGGCATTTGTATAAAACTTCATTGTACTTGGAAAACGTATTTTGATCAGCTTTGCTATTTATAAATTACTCGTTGATAGAATTAGAATGGATTTGTTTATTTTAATTTCGGCTTTAATTATTAAATTATAAACGCATTAAATATACATAATTTCCTTAAAATAACTTTGTCTTGAAACCCAGACACAGAAAGATAGGAGAGGCATACTTATACTGAGAAAATACATGCTGTAACATTTTAATAATGGAGATTTGGGCGCCGTAATCTACGTTTTTTTAAATCAGAAGTACAGAACTGGACTACATTGCGAAATTTAGAAAGCAAAATATACGTCATATTTCGGTTATTCAAACTGCTTTTGTATTTTGGTTAAGTAAAATTTAAAAAGCAAGAGAATTGTATAATGAGTGAACTTAGCATAGCAATGTCAAGGTTTTATTTAACCTATAAATAAGCATATGACACAATACGCATGAACCATTTTCTATACCAATTTAAGTACCTACAACTAATTGTATACTTCTATCACCTAATTGCGCTTCTTCTACTAACTTCAACACATTTTGGAGGATATTAGTGATAAAACAAGTTAAAAATATTCTGCGGAAATCGTAATTTATTTATATCTCCTTTATCAGTATATGTGTAAACAATTAATTGAATCTCATCCTTATCCAAACAAGTATTTGGCTATTATTTATGGCCTATTACGATCTCATGAAACAGGAATTGTCCCACCTATTCTTATGACGTCCCATAGATCTCTTCCCATGGGGTTGCTAATGGAGCATACCTTTAGGGATTCTATGAGATCTATTTGTCTTAAATGACTCATCCAGTTATCCTGAAGGTGTGTATAAAATGGAGAACAAGCTCCTGAGCAAGTTATTCCATTGTAACTTAATTTGGTTCAAAATCCTACATCCTGCTGTGGTTCTCATAAAAAGCATTTCAATTGCTGTTACTATGCTTTCTTCTTGTGCTTCTTGAAGTGATAAGATCCGCGAGTACAATAATAATCACAGCCAGAATAAAAGTTTAAGACTAATCCGCTAATAAAACAAAATAAGAAGGAGATAAAAGAGAATATTAAAAATTAAGAAAAGGGGGGGAAAACATTATTACGGATGAAATAAAATAAAGTAGAGACACGTATAAATAAATCAGAAAGTAAAAGAACAGGAAAAGAAAAGACACAAGGAAATATGCCAGAGGGCAAAACCCTTTAATAAATACAGGAAAGGCTAGCAGGAGAAACAGTTAAGTTCTATTGAAATCGACGGCGACTCGCCGGAAAGCGGAACAATGAAACGGATGCGCTAGGCACTCATGCGGACAGAAAATCAAATCAGCCGTTAATAATATTAAACAGCAGAGACGCTCGCAGTGCATAAGGTTGTTGAAATTGAACCAATGTAGAAAAAGCGCAAAGTAGCGAAATAGCCAATAAGGAATAACAAAAGTCACGTGAATAGTAAAGCAAGGGAATGAAACTAGAAAAGAGGCGTGAAATAGATTTTTGTCTAGGAGCAGGAGCGAGTTTTCGACACGCGAAACATGGAACACTTTGTGTCGGGAAGAGCTAGGATGAGGACGTAAAACTTTGTGTCGGGAAGAGCTAGGATGAGGACGTAAAAACTCTGTGTCGGGAAGAGCTACGATGAGGACGTAAAAACTTTGTGTCGTGAAGGGTCAGGGAGAACAAGATGTAGTGTAGTGTAGTGTAGTAAAAGATAGGGAAATCAGCAACGTGTAACAGTTTATATTATCACTATGGAAAGAGATATACGATAGGAAATCGTCATCGCATAACAGTGAGAGATAGGGTAGCTAGGAATGACAAAAGTCATATTGTGTATAACTAAGAAAGAGAATAAAATTCAGGGTAACGGGGAAAAACGGATAGGAACGCGTCTTGTGTAAAGGGTCTTCAGTACGACAACAAGTGTGGATCTTCAGAATAAATGGGCCACTGAGAGGAGCTGTGAGTACAATTCATCTCCCATCCACACAATCCCTGAGATAAGAATCTCACAATCACTTATCCTCTACCTGAGTAGCCGGCAATAATATTTCCGTACCCGAAACCCTAAACCAAGTTCATACACACCAGAAAACGTTCCTTATTTTCCAAACCCCCGCTACATTCTTCACTAACTTAAATATATGTGGAGAGATACAAACCTCAGAAGCAAGTCTTAACACTGATTCTGAGATGATAGTCGCTCATAGTTCTGTTGGAAGGAGCGAGAAAGGTAGTTAATTAAATAAAATAATCGACCGTCTTCCCAGATTTAGAGAGAGAGAGAGAGAGAGAGAGAGAACTTAAGAGTCTGAAACTTTGCCTACCCCTTTGCGCCGCCCTTACCGGAGGCGCTAATAGGGTCGTCTACATCTAACCTCCAGATGAGTGCTAAAATACAAGTATAAGAAGTTACAGGCAAATTATTATGTTAATGTACTCAGTATTATTTTGAAAGGAACCTGTAACGCGAAGTCTTTCGTATCTAAACTCGTCATATGTATCAGATATCGTACCCTTGTAAGCGATCTAATTTTTGTTTGTTCCGCTTAGTACATGGGGAAGTAAATTACATAGCATTAGTGTAGTTTTAGCTTTATGGTTATCTGCATATATTACTCTGAATAAAATATGATTGGATTTTCGTTTTATACACATTCTCTGTGGAGTAACAACCTGAAAAAGTTAGGTATCTTTTATTATGACTCCAACATGCTTGCATTTTAATATAGAGGCTTTTTATATAACGTTTAGTCATTTAGGAGTTTAAATTAGAAGGTTTCTTAAAAGCTTTGTGCACAAAACAGGGTTTCTCAATGGTGAAAGAATCAACTAAATCGGTTGTATGGTTTTTGAGATCACACAACACATACGCACATTTTTTCTCTAAGCATTCCTTGACGCACGAACTCCTATAACACCTGTTACTAGTACTGTTAAAAAGTATGAGGAAAAGTTAATATCTCGAGTCATGTCGTCACTGACGGTGATTGATGAGACGTCGCACCTTTAGCCTAACAACTTGTTTCGGTTCAAAGAGAAACTTCTGGGGATAGATCAATGTTGGACGATTTTCTCTTCATCTGTCTCAAATCCTGGCTATTAATTAAGTTTAGTGTTCTACATGTTTTTATATCCTGCTTATTTTATGTAAATGAACATGTTTGGCTTTATACTGTGTGCCCTACTTCATCACAAAGTGCTCACATTTGCAATTTCATTGACAGAAATCAAACTGTTAGAATTCCAAATTTCACACAGAGTTATGTGTTAATTGATGTTAAATAATATTATTGTAAAACAAGCAGGAAATTTCAGTTTCTTTTAGGTATAAAATAGCCATAAATGATTAACGATAAAGATGAAGTTCGGTCTCTGTTGTATACTGATATGTAATTAAGAATTATTTTTGGGAGTCTGTATTTAACTAACCTTCTATATGTTTCTTACATTTTTCTATTTTCTTTCTTTTTGCTTATAGGTGAAAATAATTTATGAAAGCTTCTTACTTTCTCATGTCTTAGGCAACATCTTTAAAACTATTTCATTTCAGATGCCTGCCTGTAAAGTTACAGATCGTCATAACTTTATAACATTTCAGCTTCCCTAATTTTCATATAATTAAACGTATTTTAGTTATTCTACAAATATGATTGAATTTTTATAAATTCCTTTCTGTTTATTGATATTATAAAAATGTGACTGCTTGTCTAAAATCCTATTGTCGGTTACCATTTTTGTTCATATTGGTCTTTTGGCGACAAAAGCGATTGTCTTAGTTTTACTTTTAAGAAAGATTGAAATGTATTTTGAGATAAAACAATTCTTTTTTTAATGAAATTGTAAAATCGAATTTTTGACGCATAGCATTCAATTTAACGCGAATTACTGCTGTCGCCTGCGTTCAATATAATATTAATAGCTCATGAGCCAATTTTGTTTCTTTCTTTCCTCAATTTATTTATAAAACTGTGACTTTTAGTTCCAAAGCCATCATTGATACAGGCTTATTTACCAAACGGTTTCTCTAGCAGTTGTCTACAATAGGTATTGCATTTCACCCAAAAATGTTGTATAGATTTCACCGGAAATACATATTTTGTGGCCTTCTTAAACTCCCAGAAAAAGAATGTTAGAAAAAGGCATGTGTTTGTGAGGGTGGGGGTGGATGTGAACCGTATATTTTAAAAATCTGATGTATTACATTCACATGACTTTCTTTAACCTCTATCGTTTATTAGTGGGTGTAGAAGCTTATTTTTCTATCTACTATATTTTAATCCAAATAAACCCTTGCAGAAATAGCTACATTAAACGGTTCGGGATAGATGTAAAGGGAAAAGCGAGAGTCACATGTACGCTATATGCTGGTCTTAAAATTCCGTACTGTTTCCATAACGTCGTGAGAAACAATTGAAAGTTGATAGGACTTCAAGAGAATGGCAAAATAACGAAGTATTCGATCCGTTAACAACGGATATTTCAGATGTGGCTTATGTTACAATAAATTTATTTGAAGTAAATTGTGAGTTTTAAGATGTCTAACTTATTGTTGCGTTTTCGTCTATTGCTTAACATTTACCAGTTATATAAGACTATAATATTTACTTCCAAATAAGCAGGACTTCATAGGTTTTTCCCAGAAAATTCAAGATATATGTTTTATTTGCCATGTAAATATCCTTAATATATGGTATTTTAATCGAAAGCGTTCTAGCCATTTTTAGAAAATAAATGATCCATATAAATTGTAGTTTGGGTTACGTTGATTTTCTTGAAAACCGCACTGTAGCATCTTTGGAAGATATTGAACCTAAATACCAAGTTTTGTATTTCTTCGAATTTTCGTTTTGGAGTTATGCTGTTAAGACACACACACCTACACACATGGATATTTTTGTATGATTATTATTTTTTGGGGGGAGGGGTTCAGGAGCCTCCTCAAAATATATATTTCCGGTGAAATTTAGACAACGAACTTAGGTTTAAATACAATACTTCCCCTACTTACTATATACTATACATAGTAGAGAAAGTAAAAATAAAATGTTGACTGAATATGATACCAAACTTCATGTATACTTTTTTCAACAACGGATTTTTAAGAAATTACTCCCACCCTAAATTACGCACTATATTGAAAATATTCCTTTATTTTTTATTTTCTCATACATGGCGCAACGATTTTGATTTAGTAGTTACGATGTTTGAATGATTAATTAAAATGTATATTTTGAATTTTGACCGCTTGCCCTATGAATTCATTTATATTTGGTATATCACTAAAGACGGACAAAATTTACTATAAAGACTGTAAACCTCATTTAAACATACAAGCTCTCTCTAAACGTTTGTACTATTAGCGGTTTTCGAACTTCTTTATTGCATATTTAAGTTTTCCCAGGTTGAATTATGTGTCATTTATAAAGCATCCTTAAAAGTATGCGATTTTTCCCACACACGTTCATCAGCACAAAAATTGACTAGTATATTTTAACACTTGGTTATGCTTTAGATACCATGCTTGCAGCAAAGTCCATTTTCCTTATTTTAAAACTATTTGTACTGATAAATTTATCATAAGTAACGTAACATGAATAGTGAAGAAGGATAATCCTTACGTTATTCGCACCACGCTTTGGGCATCAAACTTGAGGTATTTGCAGCCCCATGTACGATACAAAGTTTCCTGTGGTCTTCACCCCAAGTTCACTATTCCGGTAGCCTTCGTCCCCACGTTTAAAAAATCAACTTTTGTAATTGTTAATGTTTATTTGAATATTATATGTATATATACCTCGGCTGCGTCAGTAGTAATTTGTAGAAACACGCATCTCTTAGCAGGGGTTGGTGCGGCTAAAGAATGAAGGCTTACACAAATTATAGTGGTATTTAACTTCGTTTTATTAATCTTTCACGTGATTAAATAACACTTCACTGATATGTCGTACTGTAGAGCTGTGAGGTTATTTATTAATTGCACTTTTTAATACGTAAACTTTATTTTTATTCTTGCCGTAATGAAGTTTTATGTCTCATACTTAACCTGTACTGTATCGAAGTGCTCAGGAACGCTGTCTAGTAGTGTGTGGCGTTTACTGCTTAAATTTGTAAATTTCTCTATTTCAAATCTCTGATTGGCTTATCCTACTCCAATAGTATACTTTTACTTAACTTTCGCTTTTCTAGTTTTGGCTATTTATAAACTGTTTTAAATATTACATTATTGTTCCAAGAATTATTAGTAGCATTATTAAACTTTCCAATTTATTGTTGTCTCAAGGTTACCTCATTCTTAGCTCATTGTAGCATATTTCGGCTCCTATTCTTACAGCTTCTACATTTTTAAATTATTTAATACATTCACATAACATTATTAAACATGTACATAATAATACAAACATAATATAATGACAGTTACATATATTTTACACATTATTAGATACACATGTTGCTTTAAGGCGGGCTGTTATTATATTTTATATTATATAATTAGACTGAAATCGTTTAAGTGTTAAAAATACTGTCTCAAAAGAAGAGTAGTATTACATGTAAGGGATTATGTAAAGTTGAATTTTAAATGGTAGCGAAAGTCGTGCGGCACATCAGAATGTTTAATTTTTTATTTATTAATTGGTATGGGCTACCAATAAAAAAAAGGTTTCATGTTACGTTCACATACCCTCTATCGTTTATTAGTGCTTATAAATCTTTCCTATTAAAGCTTATTTTTCTATCTAATTCATTTTAATCGATACTGAGGCTGTGCAGAAATAACTAAATTACACATTTCGTTGTAAATACAAAGGGAATAGCGATAGTCGATGTTTAAGAACTGAACTTAAAAATCCATACTTTTCCATGCAATCGCGAGAAACAACTTAAATTTGAACAAGGCTTAAGAATGACAGTCTTGAACAATTCAAACCATGAATAACGGATATCTCAGAAATAGCTTATGCCACAAAAAACATTATTGAAAATAAATTATAAGATCTGCATCTTTTGTCTAGTACCTTTTTCGTCCATTGCTTAACATTTATATCTTATGCAGGATCATACAAAATTATTCCTTCTGAATGAACAGGACTTTACAAGCTATTCCCAGAAAATTCAAGATATTTGTTTTGTCATATAAATATCTCTAATATATGGTATTTTAATAAAATTCGTTAGAGCCATTCTTTAGAAGATAAGCAAAATCGAAATGTTCCATATAAAAGGTATTTGGGGATGGGGAATTCTCTTGTAAATCTTGGTGTCGTATCTTTGGAAGATATTGAAATAAAGTACCAAGTTTGGTACTTTTGGACTTTTTGTTTTTGAGTTATGCTGTTCACAGACATACATACATACATACATACATACATACATTACATACATACATTACATACATACATACACACTCTAATATACATACGTATACGCATGCATGGACCTCTTTCTAAAAATGTTTCTTTTTTCGGTTCAACGTTCCTCAAAACATGTATTTCCGGCGAAATCTCGGTATCGAATTTTTGGGTGGAATACAATATCTATCTTCTCTATCTACCATGTACGGTGAGGAGAAAGTAAAAGGAAGCACACTTCAAAATTATATACATGGAATTTTGATACGGTAAAGACAAAGCTTTCGGATCTGCTAAGTTGGTTTTTGAGTCATAATTACCATATTTTTATATTTTTGCACTTACCTATAATGTTGGTGGAAACTGTAACCTAATCAAAATATTTATTTGGAAAATAAGGAAAGCAGTAAGCCCAATGTGTAAAGCAACTACCGAATAACGAATAAAACAAATGGCTGCGCAGCTTTCTGTAGCAACATGTTTCTCACCGCAGGTCCACCAGTGTTGCCCAAGCGCTTGATGTGATTGCCGGATATGTTTTTAGCATTTTCATTGTGATTTTCATAGAACAGTGTATTCAGTATCAATCCCGTGATACATGCCCGTACCCAGAAAAAATTTCAGGGAGGGTTTTCCACAAGTAGAGCTAAACTTAACAGTACCCCACACTATTACTTGTACCTACTCCGTAGTATATAGATGTTACATGGATAAGAAAATTACTTGGAGACATTATATAGACAAGAAAAAACTCACCAGAATGAGGATATTCCACCTTACAGCACAAAACATGGAGATTGCTTCGAAAACCGGAATGTATGTAAGGCGACGATATTAAGTTTCCCTTTTTCTTGTAAATGTGCTACTAGCAATACACCTACTGTTATCCAACGACATTTTCTCATATCGGTTTGCTATGAATTTAAATAAATAAAACTGTCAGAAGTTTCGGGGGGGGGGTTGAACCATAGAAACTCCCCTCTAAATACAGCCCTTGCCGTGATATACATATAATCATTTGCAGAGTGTTACATCCTCAACTGTGTGAATACAAGATGAACGTTTTTAATCAGAAAGTGGACGCTTAAGCAGCAGCAGGATAACTGTTCTTTATATCGGTAATCATTTGATGATTTAAACAATAAGTGGACATCACATTTCTTTCATTTAATTTAACTTATTCCAAAATATCAAATTCTTAATTACAAAATATTAGACATTATCCCAGAACACACCGCATTTGAATCGGAAATTTTGGCTTCAAAGGAATCGTTGACTGAACCTGAAGACTTTCTCAAAGAGATACTGAAAACTTTAGCTTCCATATTGGATGATATGCTCAAATTTGTTTGACATGCTGGGTTCAGAAATGGGTTACTTTCATATGAACTTAGTAAAATCTTATATCTGTAAACTAAAGTCATTAGCTTTAAGAGGATTTCTGTAGGGAGTTCTTGAACTTCCACATGAAAGTTTTTAAACGTTGAACAGCTAAGCCTCCTCACAAGCAAAGTCGTCTAGTAGGTGGATAGTAAAGTTAGCTTGACGTTCTTTTATTTTAAACAAACCAACTGAGTTTTCAATATGATCATCTTTCTGTTTTATAACATAACTTAAAATACAGCCTTTCCGGAAGAAAAAAAACAAACAAAACGAAAAATCAGAATTATGAATTCTGAGAATTGCTATAAAATAAAGGGATAAAATCTGAAGTGTTACATTCGTATGACTTTCACTACCCTCTATCGGTTAGTCAGTGGGTCCGTAAATTATTCTTACGAAACTTTATTGTCCTATCTTCTTCATTTTAATTGAAGGAAACCTTTACAGAAATAGCTACATTATGCATTTCGCTACAGATGTAAAGGGAACAGCGATGGTCAAATACTTTATAACTGGACGCTATACGCTGACCTTAAAATTCCATACTCCTTCCATGACATCGCAAAAAACAGCTGAACATCGACAGGACTTGCAAGCTATTTAAAATAAATTGTGTATTTTAAAGAGAGATACATTTTTGTGTAGTACGTCTTCATCTATCGCTTAACATTTATCAGTTATACAAGATTATATAAAATTCCTTCAAAATGAAGAGGGCCTCACAGGATCAAAATCGTTAATTGTACAGAAAATCAAAAATCTCAAATAAACTTCCATGTAAAGGGCAGTTTGGGGAGGCGGGAGTTTTTGAAAATCTTTGTGCCGCATCTTTAGAACGTTCTTAACTTAAGTGCCTTTTATTTTTTTCAGTTATGCTGTTCACAGACACAAACACGCACGGACGTTTTTCTGAAAATGCTCTTTTTTGGATTCAGGGGGTCTCAAAACATGTATTTCGAGTAAAATCTTGGTATCTAATTTTTGAGTGGAATGCAATAGCTTCTCTACCTGCTATTTGCATGGCAGAGAAAGTAAACATACTAGTTAGTGTTTGTGTTTTTATACTTTAATTCAATTTTTATTTTCTCTAACATTATAGTAGGTAGAAGAAGTTTTGTATTTCAAACATATACCAAGATTTTAGCGAAAATACACCTTTGGAAGTCCACTGAATCAAAACAATCCCTTTTAGAATGTATGTGTGTGTGCGCGCGTTAGCGTGTGCGTGTGCGTGCGCGTGCGCGCGAAAAGACGTACAAATTTCAACTTTGAGTTAGCAGATTATAAGCATATCAGGAAAGGATTTTCAAGAAAATTCCCCCCCCCATTCTATCCTAGAAAGTGCCTCTAAGATTTGAATTAAGATATATTTGAGATGTTGTGATAAATCAAACGTATTTATTAAATTGTCTGTGGATCTCTGAAATTTTCATCAGGATTAAATTTTGTACGGTTTTGTATAAGTGACAAATGATAAGAGATGGAAGAAATTTATTACAAGAATAATGCAAAGCATACACAAATTAAGGTAATTTTTTGATAGTGTTCGGTGTTTTCGAAATATTCCATTTTTGCACGTTGCTGTTTCTCAAGTAATCTGACAGACAAGGTTGTAAACTTAGGATTATTTTTTTCTTATTTTCTTTCTGACATATTTTGAAATAATTTAAAAATGTTTATCTTTCCAGAAACATATCAATAGCGTAACGTGAATAGAAAAACCTTTTTTATGAATGCTATAATATATCGATGTGTGAAATTTTCAAGGGTAGAGGAAGTTGTAAGAGGTTTGCATCTGATTTTTACGTTTTCTACCGTTTAGGTGCCTAAGGTAGAAGAAGTAGAACCTATTATGATTTCAGTAAAAATGAATACCGTTATATCCCTGATATAAGAACGCATTTTTAGCAGACGGTAGGTGTGAGTGTGTGCGCGCGAGGTGTGCAAATTATTAAATTTCGATCACCCCAACACGCACATGGGGAAGCGTAGCTCTCTATCAGCAAGAGGACCTTAGTGTTTAAATCTAGATGAAGGCGTGAGATTTTGACATTATACAAACATATTACATAATACACATTACCTGTAGTTTATTGACAAATGTTCGACGTCTCTACATTGCACATAGGAAAACAGGTTGAGGGGAGATGCCCCGAAGTCGAGGACTGGCCACACACGCACTGGCTGTTTCAACTGCACATACTGCAGTGACGCTAACTACAGTCCTCCCCTCCAATCCTGTCTAGGCACGCTAGCCAGCCAGGGTTGGTGTCATGCCAACGGAATTCAAACAAAGCCTTCTCTATCTGGCGTGTTCCGCGCCAAAGAAGAAGGCTCGTTCAGCCGAAAGAAATAATCAAATTTACCCAATAATGCTGTAGACAATGCGACACAATACTGCATCCGGTATGGAAATGGTTACTGATACGCCACAATATATAATATAATATAGTACATGTTTTTCTCTGTACATCACTTTACATTACCTAGAAATAGAATTTCTGCTGCTTGTATTTTGCTTTTATCCTTTGTTCTAATTATCCAATTTTACTTTCCATATAACAATGAAGGGACTATTATTATTTTATATAATTTAAATTTTGTATCTGGGCTTATTTTCCGACTAAGTTTCTTTTTATCTTTCCACATATAGCTTGTAATTTAATTAATTTATTTTATATAACTTTATTTTCTCGATAAGATATATCACATCCTAGATTTTGAAGATGTGATATCTGTTCTATTATTTTATTATTTAACACGATTTTGGATCTAATTGCGTATTTGACTATAAATTCCATTACCTTGGAATTACTTATTGGAATTTTGAAATTATATGCATTGTCTATTATTTGGAACATTTTTGGAGATCTTTATCGGATTCTGCAAGGAGTACAACATCGTCTGCAAATAATAAGATATTTGTCTTTTGTTTATCATTAGTTGATATTACCTCACTTGTTAATAACTTTTTCCATTCCATTAGGATCTCGTCCATGTAAATATTAAATAAAATGGGTAAATGTGAACAGTCCTGTATGATTATTTCTTGTCAATTGAGGGGAAATACAAATGTTTGTTCTAAATACAAGCTCTTAACAGCTTCTATAATTTGTGTAGGGTGGACATTATTCTTCAGGGTATTTAAGATTATTTCTCTATTTACTGTATCAAATTGCTTTTTTAAGTCTATACATAATAGTTGTGTTTCTAGGTTTCTCTCTCTTCTTTTATCTATTATATGGTTTAGGGCAAAAACTCCAATGGCACAAGATCTTATGCGGAAGCCGTTTTGTTTTTTACTTTCTTTGCCACGTACATAGTAGGTAGAGAAGGTATTGCGTTCCACCCAAAAATTCAATACGAATATTTCACAGGAAATAATGTTTTGAGGCCCCCTGAACCCAAAACAGCATTTTTAGAATGCATGCATATAGCATGTGTGTGTGTGTGTGTGTGTGTGTGTGTGTGTGTGTGTGTGTGTGTGTGTGTGTGTGTGTGTGAACAGCGTAACTAAAAAACGAAGTGTTGGTTAAACACTAAACTTTGTATTTATGTTCAGTACCTTCGAAAGATGTGACACAAATATTTTCAAGAAAATTCCCCACCTCAAAACTACCCTTTAACAGTAATTAGCGGGTAGTTTGAGGTGGAACCTTTTGGAAAGTTTTGATTTTATAAAAAAATGGCTAACGATTTTGATTAAAATACCACAAATATATGATATTTACGTAACACATAAAATCTATATCTTGAATTTTTTGGGAATAGCCTTTGAAGTTCTGTTTATGCGGAAGTAATTGTGTACAATCTTGTACAACTAGTAAACGTTAAGCGATAGAAGAAAACGTACTACACAAGAAATGTAAACCTCTTTGAAGCAAGTAATTTATTTCAAATAACTTGGTTTTTAGCGTCATCCATTTCCGAGATAACCGTTATTAATGTTTGAATTGTTCATTACTTGGTCATTCTTTAAAGTGCTTTCAACGATTGCACGGAAACAGTATGGAATTTGTAGCGTCCAGTTCCTAAATATTTGAATATCGCTATTCCCTGTGTATCTATAACGAAGTGTGTAATCTGGGTATTTCTACAAAGGTGTATTTGTCTTAAAATGTAGTAGGTAAAAAAATATCTGATGTGTTGCACTCAGATGACTTTCTCTACACTTGTACAAACTATTTTTACAAACTCTTCTTCTCTATCTATTTCATATTAATCGAGATAAACAGAAACGATCTTTGGACATGCAAAGAGAATTACATTTTACACATAGCGACCAGTTCTAAAAATATTTGACTATCTCTTAAGGCCTACTATGTTCCCTTTGCTTTGTATTTGCAAGGGCAATATAGAAATACAGTAGCCTTTAAGCATAGACATATTTCTTAATAGCTGGTTGTTATGTGCAGCTCCATTCTCTTTGCATATCCAAGATAAAAAAAAAATAAATAACGAATTCCCATTTGAGAAAAATTATAAGTATTGGAAAATTTAAGGGAATAACAAGCAATATCTCTAAAATGGTTCACTCAAAAAAAATGTATTTGGCATAAATTGTGTATTTTAACGCGCTCTACATTTTTTGTGTAGTAAAATTTTGTCTATCTCTTATGGTTTACCAGTTATGCAAAATTCGTTCAGAATGAATACTTTTGGAGACATTTGCAGAAAATTCGAGATATACAATTCATTTTCCATAAAAATGTGTTAAACTTACGATACTTTATTCAAAATCGTTAGAGCCATTTTTGAGAAAATAAACATTTTTGAAAAATGTTCCATGGAAAGGGTAATCTGTGGTGGTGGGATTTTCTTGAAAACCTTCGTGTCGCATCTCTGGAAGATACTGAAACTAAATACCAAGTTTGGTGTTTATTCGACTGTTCGTTTCTGAGTTATGCTATTCACAGACACACACACGGACATGTATCCAAAATGTTTTTTTTTTTTTGGATTCAGGGGGCTTCAAAACATATATTTCCGGTGAAATCTCGGTATAGAATTTTTGGGTAAAATACAATACTTCCCCTACTTACTATACGTAGTGCAGAAGGTAATAAGCGTTAGTAGGAGTAGTCTCTATGTCCACTAATAAGCGATAGAGGTTAGAGAAAGTCATGCAAATGTAGCGCATAAGGTTTTCTGGTAGTGTTGTTTGAATAATTATTTACTGATTTATATTAAAACATATAACTTTTGAACATCTAGATCAGTTATCTTATGTAAAGACATGGTCATATGAGCTCCTACAGTTTTACTGCATACGCCAATCGTTTGGAAATAAAGACTCGTAATAAACAATATTGAATGAAGGAAGATCTCGGAGCTTTGTTTGAAGAAGACAAAAGAGTGTAAACTGGACATATATCGGTTACTCACTAAGGAGATGTTAGGAATGTGACTGACTTCTCCACGCCTATCTGTATAATGGTGTTTACACGAGGAAACAGTTGAGTGCCCACACTCGGTAGTTCAAACACCATCTTCGACCCCGGCTCGCAGCGATGCGCACATTAGTTTGGCACATGTTGGAGCTCTAGTGCTCTTGTCGCCTTAAAAGCAATTCACCTGCACTCTAATTCTTTAGCAATTTAGGAACCTGTTGTTATGGATATCTTAAAAAGCTGAAATGGCGGAAAGGTTTGGCATTAATAGCCTAAAATATATTGTTTGCTAGTTTTGGTCAAATTCATTGGTAAGGTTTTTATACAATATCTTTGTATACTGCTGGACTATGTGTTAAAAATAATACTGTAAGGTTGATGATTACGATAATTGAGCGGGATACCTTAGGTGGTAACTTTTGTGCCCTGCAGCTCGAGGTCAAACCCCCGAGGCCGACCAATCTGACCGAAGGTTTTCTTCGCAGTTTTCCTCAGTCGCTAGGTGAATGCTGGGTTGGATAATTTGATCCACAAAATTCTCTTATCACCCCTTTCATGACTACATTTCATTTCTCTCCTCTTCACTGTCATACCAGGCATTGGGCTGATCATCCGTGCTGGATATACAATGATCCAGAGTTTGCTTGCTCAGCGACAGGCTAATGACCCAAGGAATTGGCTTGGGGGTGTAAGTCCTACAAAAAGGAGGGTGATCCGTTGAAGAGGAAAATGAAGGAGTGATTACGAGATTTTATAAGAAATAGGAACAAACTTCGTATTTAAAGGTAAGAGGAATAATTTTGATCATTCACGATCGTCCAAAAAAGCATGCAGTCTGCATGTATTATGTAGATTAATGGAAGTCAACAGAATATCTCTGGTTTGTTTTGTTTTTTTAACTTTTCCTCGATTTTATGAAACTATGTAACAATATAAAATTGTTTTACTTACTCAAATCGTAATGTAGAGCTTATAATAGTACTTTTTAAGAATAATACTTATAAAATCATATTTGATTTTAGATATGCTTCTAAGAATCCGTTCAGAAGAGAATGGGTCTTTAAATAGTACCCTTCAAAATTCCACGCTTTGCATAACCACTGGAAACAAACGAACAGCGATTTAACACTTAAAAAAGTAAGCTAATATTTCGAAAATGGTTAATGTCACAAAAATAGTATTTTAAATTCATTATGTGCTTGAAACAGATCCACAGTTATAATGTTTTAGGTTTTTGTCGGTTTACCAGTTTTACAAAATTAAACATAGTTAATTTCAAATAAAGAGGCCTGCACAGGTTATTTGAAACAAATTCAAGATGTATATTTTATTTTTCATTAAAATACATTAAAATATGGTATTTTAATAAAAACCCATGGAACCATTTTTGAGAAAACAAAAGCCAAGGAATAATTTTCCGAATGACAAATAATTTATGGTGGGGGGATTTTTTTGTAAAGCTCTGAGTCGCATCCCTAAATACCAAATTTAGTGGTTAATGACATTTCTTGCCTTTTTTCCCCTTTGGACTTTCTCTTAAAGTGCTCTTTTGGGGATTCCGGTACCTCAAAACGTGTATTTCCTATGGAAATTAGAAATCAAAATTTTGGGTGAAATACAGTATTTTCTCCGCTTACTTTAGGTAAATGATATAGCATTTAGGCCACTCCAGTCCCATTCAACAGACCTTCATAGGGACATGCTTAGTGCTATTAAGTGCATGCCCCTCATCTTAAAATTCGCTTTCTCATAATCTTTCTTTTTCAATCTGTTTTGCAATATTGAACACCACCTTCACTATGCAGATTTCACTTATTTCTTTAAAAATTTTCTCACGGTTTATATTTTTTTTAAAAAAAGCATTTGTTTTACAGAGAAAAAATTTCTAAAAGTGTTTGAAAGATTTAAAATTTGAATATTAAAATGTGTTGGTGCAGTTTTAGGAAGCTAACGAAAAACCTAAATATTAAAATGTATTTATAGATAAATTATGTATATAATCATAAACTTTAAATGTGCTAAAAGTGCATCATGAGGAGCGATGGACTGACCATTTCATCATGATGCAGCTCTAGATTTGTAAATGTATTTGCTTGGATATCCTGTTTATATCAGTATTACCTTTAACTATATGCCCATCGGCTCTTAAGATATAGCTTTCCTAAAACCAGCATGTATTTTCTGACTAATTTAAGCAATAAAAATAATATTACCATAAAAAATTCGGTAGTTCAAAACTCAACTATAATTTTCACTTCGTTTTAAAAGCTAATAAAATATTCGGACATATGTTTGGTATGCCTTATATTTTTCATACTTCATAGAGAAATATCCAGTGTCATTTATTTTAAAAATTTAATAACATAAAATATGCTTTGTGAATTTTATACCCGGTGTTCTTTTGTTCAAAAGACACGCATATTTAAAAATGTTCCCATATTTGATTCGCAACATTTTAGACGATAAATTGTTTACAAGAAGAGCTCCACACCTCTACGAAGGTGTGCACTGTAAATATTCTATTTGACATTTGCTTTAAAGAAAAATAGTCGAACCTTATTGAAAGTATGAATGAACTATTTTAAAATATATAAAAATTCAATGAAGGAGTACATAGTCATCGGTACTTTCACAATTGCTGGTTTTGGAAAAATGACTTTTAACTGTTCATTTAAAACACAAGATAAGATCGCTTTTATCGGCTGAAAATTTGAGCCTTTTTACCACCATACACACTCAAACACATTACTTCAACTGAAAACCTTGGACCATTTCAAATTTCTCTGTAATGTGGACAACACTTAGAAAATTAAGTTAAACACGTAATTCGTATTATACTGTAGTATAAGTAACAAGGGCATGCGTTTATTGATTAATTTAAAGAAATATCAAAATATATAAAATACTATTCATACCCACTTTAGCACTTAATGTAGCATTTGTTACTCTAAAATCCTTTAAAACGTTCTTGCATTATTAGGTTAGTATCACGCGGTTTGCAAACTTTCCCACGTCAAGCCACGTAATTTTTTGTAGTGGCTTGTTAATTATCTTGTTTGTCCAAAGTTATCTGGACATTGGATTCAATGAGGAAACCTGACGGCCCGCTCCACTCCGTTTGTTAAAGGCCTCCAAATAATAAATTAACACTGTTGCAATTAAACACCATCCATCACGTCCGTAACGAGGAAGGATATAGCCAGTTGACGGAGTTGCCACCGCCTCTGCAGAGCCGATGCGTCAATCATGCGCATTACCCTTAGTTTGTGTCTGGTTCAATTTATCATTCACCGTTAGCTACCACGTTTCCACTCGAGTAAACGCGGGTCACTTCATTTCGTGTGAATATGACCTACCACCTGCAGAAAACAGAGTTATACAGTTATTGTTCCAAGAGTTGGCATCAGTTTCTAGATCTCGGTTAAAAAGTTGGAAATTTTTCATATAATTAAGAGCAGGGTTACCTATAAAATACGTTCAGCATTAATAAATTATTTAGCGTTAAAATTAAATTTATAATATGCACGATGAAACACAATATCCAGTGGCGGCTCATGTTGGTTTCTTGAATTGTGTGGTTCACGTTTACTTGGAAATTAAACTGTATTTGACTCTTGTTTCTCGGGAAGACTCTGTGGGTAGTAGTGGAAAACTATTTTTCTATCATAAAACAGGAGTAGATTATTGCTGTTCATGTGGTGCATAAACTGATAATTTCTCCTTGAGTGTCGGTATGCATAGTCGAAGAAGCTTTATGCCCACTAGCTTCTTATGAATGAATGAAGCCTATTGTGTCCGCTTAAGGGCATATATCTCTCACAATGAGTACTCATGAGAAGTAATCATTGGTCATGGACATTTGTCTGTTACACTGACTGTTTTATCTATGTAATGCACTGTTACACGTCTGATAACTGTCTGTTGCACTGGCTGTTGTGTTGTTAATGTAATGCACTGTTACACTGTCTGATATTTGTCTGTTACAATTAGTGCGCAGTTGACTCTACATCTCTCTCCAACTCTTCCTGCATCTGGGGAATCTGGACCACTGTGCCCCTACTTTTTCTTTGAAGAATTCCGCCCATCTGCATATTGGTTTTCCGCGGTGTCTTATAAGCAAACACAATCCCCAAAGCAGTATTGGCCATGGACAGTTCTTGGATTAATGAGCACTTAAAGTTTGTGAACTTCATGTTGCTCGACATCATTGAGCCTGTAGTTGTAGGATTTAATTTTATAGTTGCAGTATACTACAAAACATAGTTTGCATTCGATTCCCAAGTCGTCAGTAACGGCATGATCAGAGGTTGGATGTACGATCCACTCTTCATTCTCAAATATGTTTTTATTTCATTCTCGTTCGTTCCTACAAGTTAAGCAGTATTATTCGGGGCCATCACTGGATGATTGACCGTATTATGGACATTAGGTTTGTGATTATTAAGTAACATTAACCGTGGTTTCACCTGGACGAATGACCAGAGTTACTATTTTTATTGATATCATTTGATCTGCAGCTGTGTGTTCGAACATTAGAACTACAGGATTTTAAAAATATTCCCATCCTATTATGAAGTCTGAGAACTGAGGACATGACCAGAACTTGGATGGTGTATTTACCTATTCTGACATATACGTCCTTATAACCAGAAGGTACATCCATCGAAACATGATTAGATACTTCTTTCTGAATGTAAGCACCGATATTTAATCAGCGATGGACCTCGAAGGGTGAAGAATGAGGAGGAAGTAGAAGAAACAACGCCAGTTCGCAACTTCAGCTACACTGCTTCATTATATGGAACCACTACGTTTTCAACGACCGACTCTCGCACTGTGCCTCAACCAACTGTAGGTTCGGTCACTGTTACTCGTACAATGCCTGCAACTATCCTTTCCTTGACGGGCTCACCGTATTTTTTGTAGACTAACTCTGTAGGACGATTTTTACAGCAGTTACTTCCATACTCTGCAACCGTACAACTTCTGAGTAGCCACGTCCCAGAAACTAATATCTCTACACTTGTATGGAGCCACACAATGAGACACGGCCACTATTTTACGTGATTTTCGTGGTCGTTAAGCAACTTCCACCTCATTAGATCTTGGAGACCGCACAGCACTACTGACCTTCGCCAGCGAAAACCTTTAGGATTAATGCAGCTTTTTCGGCTTGTCTTCAAGCGTATTTACTCCTCCACGCTGTCAACAGGACTGAATTTCTCGAGCCAGACGCTGAGAATTTAAAGGTCAGCAGAACCAACAAGTCCACGCCATATCACCAACGTTGCCTCAGTGGGCATTTAGCGGACTTCGGTACTTCTCTACTACACTGCCATTACTGCGGCGCGGTTTGCCTTACCTCAGTTCTGCACCGCGCATACTTGCATCCGTCGAAGCTTTTGCTATGAACGGAAGTTTTTGGGCTTCATGCCCATCATATCCATTTAGCCATCTACTCAAAAGTATTTTCCTGGGTTAACGTTTAGCCCACTTGACAATCCGGATCCTCCACACCACCTCGACGGAACAAATATTCATTCACAAGAAGAAGCCCATATAGAGCTCAATGCAGCACTTCCATAGCTGGCTGCTTAACTGTACTATCTCAATCAACATCTCTGCATTTTAAATCTGCGAAAGAGAGAACAACTGTTCATCGAGTTTTCCGTTTTTTCTCTTCTGAATTTTTATTGGGATAAATCGCCTAATTTTCTGAAATGTAAACCAAAAGAAGATAGTATAAATAATAATTTTAGAGTTGTTTTCTAATTCTATACTTTTCTTTAATAGCCGCCACTGCAGACACGACGGAAGAATGTCGTGACAAACAATTTTTAATGCCGTCTGTGTTTAGCGATGACTATGAATCTTCAGCGAATACCGGTTACGGAAGATCTATTCTAGTTTTTCTTACATTGGAAACTTACAGACTTCAAAACAGGCCTTAATAGGTGTATAAAAATAAAACGCTTATTTTAATTAATTATTCTCACCAGCAAGTGATACAAGCTTATGTCCTAAATTAGTTTTCTTGGTACGAAGGTTACTTTCATATCATTAATAATATGAATGTGAACGTTACTGGAGTGCACAATTCTCGATTAACATTTAACTGTAGTAAATTTCCCATTCATTCAATCTGCGCTTATCTCTGGAGAACGAATGTTCAGCCTGAATTGTTTAAATAATTCGGTGACATCAGCCGAAGAGAAGAAATGGTCATTTAAAAAAATTACAACGTTAGTTAAATTCCATTATTTCGAACAAATTGGTTACAGTTTCATACATGTAGAAATTATCTTTTCACATGAAATTAAAACGCTAAGATTATGCCCTAAGGGTGTATTTAATGCATTGATTTTGACATTTTAATAAGATGTTAATGATGCGTTTAGCTTATTACGTGACTTCATTGTGAAACCTAAAATACAAGGAAATGGCAGCTCATTATTACAATCCTGTACTGTCCAAGCTGAAAGAAATTATCAACTGATATGGTCATAAGCAAGCTAACTTGCCTAAGCTAGCTTTTAAATGCCTGTCATTATTTCATACCAATAATGCACTAATGTTACAAAAGCAGGCTCGAAATACTATGACTGAAATTCTGTGCTCACGAACACATAGTTAATAATGTACGCCAATTGCTGCATATGTGGACCCTTTAATTAATTAAGAGGACGACAATTATTTGAACGCCTTTTGTAAACATATGTTCTCTTGTTGGTTTGAAGTTTTCTCGACAAACTGATAACGCAACGAAGGGTTATCAAGCTTTGGTGCCGAACTTGTTTTTCCGGAAACGGATTCCCCCTTACGGAATGTTAATCCTAATGTGCCGTACAGCATACCAAGTGATATTTTGAATCACCCGGTATAGAAGATATATATGCGCATTTTTATTGATTGTAGAAGTATGTGTTAACTCGCAGATCATTTATCTGGTTTTAAAAGTGTACCTAAACAAAATCGAAGCGCTTAACATAACGATTTTTGTTTTAACTTCTCTGTCGACTAGTTACTTAGGTGAGGAAATATTGCACTAAAGAAAGAATCAGAATCCCAGTTTCGATGGAAATAAATTAAGTTTTAGGTTCCTGGTATCCCAAGAAAAGCGTATACAGGCTAGACCATTTAAGCTGAGACTGTACAATATCTCCGTAACTAAGCATTGTACAAAGAAAACTCTAATAAGGGTTGCTTGATATTATGGGGTAAAGTAAATGTCATTAGTTTTGTTTGGAGGACGTTGTGGATGGCCATTTTAGTGTCAATTTAATTTTTTAAATGGGAAACTACAACCCAAAATGACCATCACAGCCTCCTCCAAATAAAACTCGAATAATGGCATTTACTGTCTCCCATAATATCAAGCAGCTTTTATTCAAGACATTTCTTTATACAACGCTTAGTTTTGGAAATATTGTACAGTCTCAATTAAATGGTTTACCCTGTATACTCACACGTCTATGTGTTCATGTATGCCTTGTGAAGTATGTCATTCTGTGGAGCACCATAACTAAAAAATTAAAACTGGCATAAATAATAACTTTCGTATTGAAATCGCGCAGTTTTTAAGGCTGCGAGGCCAAACATATTAGAAGCTTCCCTCCAAATTGGTTCTAAGTATTAGTAAGTTTGATAAGTAGCCATTACTAACCGTATAGATTGAACTTTCTATAAATAGTTTCGAGAGCTTCTTCATCCTTACCCAATTTTCTATAACATACAAATCGCAAAAGAAAGATAGAAACTTCCCACAGAAAAATATGAAGATTCTCATTAAAACATACCGCTTATGCTGTAACAAGAAGACTAACAGACAGGAAATTGAATCGGACAGTAGAAGTCTAGCAAATGAAATAAAACTGAATTGCGGTAAAGAGGCAATTATACTTAGCTTAGGAAGAAAGGAAATATCAGGAATGGCATGGTTTAGAACAGAAGCTAAGAGCCAGTAGAAAATGACTGATGATTCTGGCTGGAGAATCCGCCAATTTTGTGGTTTGGTAAAGACTGGATAAATATTTTAGCGGAATTCGCACAGTGGGAGAACCAGCGAACAAAACTCAAAGAAAAATTCTTTGGCAGATTGACATGTTGGGATCCACTGGCTGACCAGAGTAATTGGCAAATCATGGGCAATTTCTTGGCTAAAGTGCGCCAAACCAGATCAAATTTTTGAAGATAGAATCTCACACAGCTTGTGTGAAACAATTGATTCCACAGATTAAATTTGTTCAGTTTCAGTCAATTCACCTCTATTTTTTAGTTTTTATTATTTTTACATCAACAAAGATACCGCATCTACTTCCGTCTCTCCCTCCTTCCCTCCGTCACTCCCTCCGTCCGACGTCCCTCCGACCATCGACCATATTTAAAATTTCAAAAAACATTTGCATTCCCTTTAAAGTGCTTTTTAAGCAGTACAAATTAGAAGTATAGGTAGCCATTGCTTTGCTTCTCATGTCCTCTTGCAAACGTATGTAATATCAAAAGTAGCATAGGATATAAACTACCTTTTAAGCAGTAGCATGTCATCTCAGTCTTATGTATACTTCTGTATGCGAATGGACTTTATCATTTCGGGTGAATACTAATCATAATTATTAGGAAGAAGGTCGAAGAATAGGCTTTTATATTAATGATGTATAAAATAACTAATAATGTGATAAAATAGTATTTTATATGAAAATACATAAGTTCAGATGTAGTCGATGATACTTAAACCCCGTCTCTATGGTGTCTATTAATGCTTCCCATTCTCAACGGATATGTGGTCTTGTATTCTACCAGGATGAAGTCGTTTAACTGAAAGTATTCATTCTGCATTAGATTACCTTTGGAGCATAACAATCAAATGTTCAACAAACAAGCTTTCGACTATGTTTTCTTGGCCTTTGGCTTAGCACACTGTTGACTCAGCATGGTACACTCTCGTGCACAAAATATGGACCGTAATGGAAAGGATCTGTTTATATTGGTACTGACAAAATCTAGCCACACACCCGAACAGCGTGACTACCTCTGTTTTTCGAGGGTAATTCTAGCACTGGAAATTTGCAAGATACTTTACCTCCCCAAAAGCAGGTATGGATGAACTGCCGAAGGGTAACATTACAAATTAAACCTTACATTTTCATGTTACATACCGTTTTCTTAATGCCGGTTTTCTTATTGCCGTTTAGTAGCGGCTACAACTTTAACCTTCGTCTGCATGTCGCTGATGAAAATATGGTAGCTGTCATTCAGTTTAACCAGACATGCAAATGATTCTTCACCCCTTCCTCTACAAGTTCGAATTATTTATAATTAGTTTAGATTTTCCTTGATGCCAATCCTAGCAAAACTATTTCATAGAGGGGTATCCGAACCACCCTTCATATCACATAGATTATAAACATCGTTCATTGGTTAGTTGTTATGCCCCTGAATTGTTTTTCAGGCCAGTCTCATACAAAACCAGTCGGACGGAATCAAAAGTTAGGTACCTGAAGGTGGAAACCTTACGGAGATAAAAACACTATGGCGATCTAGGGGAATGGTCCACTTTTATGCACGACAGTGTACACTTGTTTTTCCAAATACCACGTAAACTCCTTTAATTGACAGTTTTGAACCCATTGTATTTTAATACGCAATGACTGAAACAGATGCGTAATCTTAAATGATTTGTGTCTAAATTCTAATACAATCACTGATGTTTTAATTGACTTAGTGGCTAATATTTGCATACAAAAGGAAGCAAATGAAAACTAAAAACCTATTAATTGTACCACACAATCCATTTTATGTCCGGTGTAAAATAGAAAATATTATTTTAGATGAACCTTGAAAGATATGAAAGATAAGTCTGGCTTAAGGATAATGTCCAATGAAAGCACTGTATTTATAAGCAATGACAGAAAAAATATTGTAAAATTACGAAACTATAGCGTAAAAGTTTTGATTACATAAAACATTATAAAAATATTATGTGGTATGTACAGTCCAGTGCAAAAAAACATGCCGAGGCTTTTGGTTACTTTTAGTGTTTTCCACTCTTGAATGTTGGCAGAATCTCATCATTTGAATTGAAGACCTGACATTGGAACACCCAACTTTTTTAATGACTTTTGTATACCTACAAATATTTGATTAAATTAATCATTGCTCCAATATATCATCTTTCAAAAAAAAAACCTAACTTACCCAAAAAAAAGTATGCTTTTGTTCCGCACCTGCCTTAGGTGAGTCATCCTCTAATTGGTTTTAGCTAAATCCAACACGCTAGCACTACCTTATGAAGAAAGGTCAGGCCTAGCTGGGAGATGAAAGAGGTGGAGAATCGTTGTATGTCACCTAAATGGTTTAAGCAATATGCCTCCCAAAGACTGTCCATACTAGCCCGTGAATGAGTCCGGCTCTTATTGGTTCGGTATTCAAGCATTAACGTCTGTAACCGAATGAGGGATGGAAGGCGCCGCAGAGGCGTCTTAATTATTATTGATTGCTAACTTATACACACACACTTGCCGATTATACACTCAAATAACCTTTTTATAAGTATGTTACCATTTCACTGGTAAATTTCTAGTACATATTCATACAGAAAGTTATATTTCTAGTCACTTTGTTATTACAATAAATTATTGCATAGATAATGATTCTAAATTGACCAACATGTATACGTGTGTGTGCAAGATGTGAAAGCAAAATGCTGTTCCTTACATCATATATTCTTCATAGATGTCGTATCCACAATTCGACTTGGGTAACCTTATAAGCTATAACAACCAGCACTTCAGAAATTGCTGTCATTTTTTTATAAAATAAGCATTAGTCTCTATCTTATGCTAAATAATTTATATAAAATTCAGTAAGAACGAGGGATCTTTCAAACACTAATCACAGTAAATCAAGAGATATACTTTATTTGTCGTGCAAATATCTTGAGTTCATAAAATGTCATTCGAAACTATTGGATCCATTTTGAACGAATAGAAAACATTGAAATGTGTTCATTGTAAAATATTTGGTTAGGAAATTTCTTGAAAGGTTTCACGTATCGTATTTAAATGAGTTTTTTACTCAAATATGAGGTTTTCTACTTATGCTTTTCTTTTCTGTGGTATACTGTTCATGCTCAAACACAGGTACTTTTCTAAAGATAGCTGCTTGTGTTCAGATATATCAGAACCTGAATTTCAGTTAAAATGTCACTTTAAAAATTTCTGCTGGTTATAGCACTTTCTCTATCTATCAAAAATAAGCAGCATAGACAGTTATATAATTATACACATTCTTTTTAAATCACGCTCCCTTTTTTATGTAACCTGATTTACTGCCAAAAATATCAAATACTAGCAGACATGCCAGACGTAGTGTTGCATGTAGCGTTTTTAAACCTCGAATGACGCTTAATTAATTGAATTCATCTCCATCCAATTCTTTATGAAGGTATTGTCACTTATTCAGACAATATGGTGAATCCATTCATTTTCCCCGTATAAGCTTAATCTCCTATAGTTCAGTTATTTCCTCAGAATGAAAAAAGATATCTGTAATATGACCTTCTCTACCATCTTATCCATATTTATGAGTATACAAACTAGTTTTACTGAAGCTTATTGTTATATATACTTCATTTTAATCCAAATAAATTATTGTACAAATATCTACATTATACATTCGTAATAGAAACAAAGGGAAGAGCGATAGTCAAATGTTTAAGAATATTAATAAAATAATCCACTGTAAAATTAGTATATATATATATATATATATATATATATATATTAAAACTAAAAAAATAAATCTGGAGGCTATACACTGATATAAACATCACGAAAAAGAACTGAACGTCAACAGGACTTTAAAAGAATGGCTTAGTATTGAATAATTCCAACCATTAATAACTGATACCTCGGAAATGACTGATGCCACAAAAAAGTTATTTGATATAAATTGTTGTTTTTAAAAGAGATCTACATTTCTTCTGTGGTACGTTTTCGTTTATCGCTTAATGTTTACCAGTTATACAAGATTATATAAAATTCCTCCACAGGCTATTCCCAGAAAATTCGAAATATACAATTTATTTATGATGTAAATACGTTTAATATATGGCATTTTAATCAAAATCGTTAGCCAGTTTGGTTTTGATCCCAATTTTCGTTTTTGAGTTATGCTGTCCAAAGATACACACACCGACTGTTTTCTAAAAATGCCTTTTTCGGATTCAGGGGGCCTCAAAACAGATTTTGGAGAAATTTCGATATCGAATTTTTGGGTAGAATGCAATACCCCCTCTAACTACTATGTAGTGATAGAGAAAATAAAAAAGCTTCTTTTCGCGGAAATAGGTATGAAATACTGACGAATGATGTCTATCTGATTTTCTTAAACTCTCTCCGCAGTCTTCCAGTAACAAAATGTTTAGGTACACCTTTTGGCGGCGAAAGAATTATTAAAATACTAGAGTATTATTTTACACTATCATAGTAGACGATTTTTTAAACCATTGTACCTTCTCTTTGGTCCTGTATTTATTTAAGAACATAAACATCGCCACGGCTAGCCGAGGTCGTTAAACATCACTTGTGAACGGAAGGTACGCGGCTCAAATCCGCGAAGGACTGTCCTCTTTGAATGACTAGCAAACACCGGGAGGTAACCTAAACATACACTACGTGATCAAAAGTATCTTGACACCTGGCTGAAAATGTGTTCGTGGCGCCCTTCCATCGGTAATGCTAGAAGTCAATATGGTATTGGCCCAACCCTAGCCTTGATGACAGCGTTCACTCTAGCAGGCATACTTTCAATCAGGTGCTGGAAGGTTTCATGGGGAATGGCAGCCCATTCCTCACGGAGTGCGGGCTGAGGAGAGGTATCGATGTAGGTCGGCGAGGCCTGGCACGAAGTCGGCGTTCCAATAGATCCCAAAGGTGTTCTATAGGATTCAAGTCAGGCCTCCGTGCAGGCCAGTGCATTACAGGGATGTTATTGTCGTGTAACCACTCCGCCACAGCCCGTGCAGTATGAACAGGTGTTCGATCGTGTTGAAAGATGCAATCGCCATCCCCGATGTTGCTCTTCAACAGTGGGAAGCAAGAAGGTGCTTAAAATATCAATGTAGATCTGCGCTGTGATCCTGTCACGCAAAACAACAAGGGGTGCAAGCTCCCTCCAGGAAAAACACGACCACACCCTAACACCACCACCTCCGAATTTCACTGCTGGCACTACACACGCTGGCCGATGACGTTCACCGGGCATTCGCCATACCCACACTATGCCATTGAATCGCCACATTGTGTACCGTGATTCGTTACTCCACACTGTTCAATCGTGTAATGTTGACGCTCCTTACACCAAGTGAGGCGTCGTTTGGCATTTTCCTGCGTGATGTGTGGCTTATGAGCAGCCGCTCGACTATGGAATCCAAGGTTTCTCACCTCACGCCTAACTGCCATAGTACTTGGAGTGGATCCTGATACAGTTTGGAATTCCTGTGTGCTGGTCTGGATAGATGTCTGCCTATTACCCTTTACGACTCTCTTCAAACGTCGGCGGTCTCTGTCAGTCGACAGACGAGGTCGGCCTGTACGCTTTTGTGCTGTATATGTCCCTTCACGTTTCCACTTCACTATCACATCAGAAACATTGGACCTAGGGATGTTTAGAGTGTGGAAACCTCCCATACAGACTTCTGACACAAGTTACACTCAATCACCTGACCTCGTTTGAAGTCCATGAGTTCCACGGACCCTCCCATTATGCTGTTTCACGATATCTAAGGACTACTGAGGTAGCGGATAATGAGTATCAGGCAGTAGGTGGCAGCACAATACACCTAAGATGAAAAACGTATGTTTGTGGGGTGTCCGGATACTTTTGATCACATAGTGTAGGATTAGAACGTTTCCTTTCCATGTTTGCTTTCCCATTTGTCATTTGAATTCATGTATCATTAGTGCCCATTGCTTGTTTGCCATATGCAGTAAGAACTTTGGTTATACATTACCAAAACAAAAATTCTGAAGTGATATATTTACATGACTTTCTCTACCTTCTATCGTTTACTAGTGGATATAAACACTATTTTTACTAAGCTTATTTTTATATTTATTACCTTTCAATCCAAATAAACCTTTACAGAAATAGCTACGTTACACATTTCATAACAGATACAAAGAGAACAGCGATAGTCAAATGTTTAAGAACTGGACGCTATATGGTGGCCTTATAATTCCACGCTGTTTCCATGCAATCGCGAGAACCTTAAGAAAATGACCAAGAAGTAATCAACTCGAAACTAAATAACACATATCTCAGAAATGGCTTATGCCACAAAAGAAATCTTATTTGAAATAAGTTGTGGGATTTAAAAAGATCCATATTTCTTGTGTAGTACGTTTTCATCTGTCGCTTAACGTTTACTAGTTCTAAAAGATTATATAAAGTTACTTCCGAATGAAGAGAATTTCATAAGCTATTGCAGAAAATTAAAAGTATAAATTTTATTTGTTATGTAAATATCTTTTATATGTTGTATTTTAATCAAAATCGTTATATCTATTTTTTTAGAAAATACAAAGAAAATCGAAACATTTTGCATGTAAAGGGTAGTTTGGGTTGGGGGATTTTCTTGAAATTCTTATCGCATATTTGGAAGGTATTGAACCTAAGTACCAAGTTTGGTATTTTTCCGACTTTTGTTTCTTTGTTAACTAGGCACAGGCGCGCGCACGCACAAAAACAGACTCGGGCCTTTTTACAAATGTCATTTTTTATTCATGGGCCTCAAAATATGTATTTACGTGAAATCTCGTTATCGAATTTTTAGATGAAATTTATTACCTTCTCTACCTATTATGCGGATGGTAGAAAAAGCAAAACGAAACTAAAGGCATTAGAGATTTTTCCTAAATAGAAACCCGTTATGAAATAAGGAAAAATGGGTGACTATGAAGTCACCTGAATACCAGGAAAGTAAGTTAAAACATTTTGGAAGTAACAAATTTAACAACCAGAACAATAACCTCCCTTGCTAATTATAAAATTTTGGTTGACGAATTTATGATGTTAACGCTGGGCACAATTCTCTCTATACAATTATTCATCCTGCATTGGTAAGGAACTTTATTATGACATACAGAGGAAATGCAGGAAATTATAACGGTGATTTAAAGCATATTTGTATCGCTTTAAACCATGCCAGACATACCCTATTGTTATAAGAAGATGTCTATTGCCTTGTTTTGTTGTTTCTTCTGTTTTCTCAGTTGCTAAATCGTGACCATCTACGCACACATTGCTTAGAATGAAATATTATCTTATTTCACTAGCATTTTCTTGGGGGAACACAACTATTTTCTATTTCATGTATTCTCAACCGTAAGTCAAGGGTTGTTGTTGCAGGTTGCTTTATGGCTCAAACATGTTGGTATTCTAATATACAGGTTCTGTAAATTATTTTTCGTATTTTAGCCAGTTAGGAATTGAAATTAAAACCTGTCTTATAGCCTATGGCCGTAGGAAAGACAGGGCTTTTCAATAGTGTAAAGGTTATCACTCATGCACATTCGTGTGCAACAAAATTTTCTCCTTTTATAATACTAGTATACATTTCCTCCTAGAGTAAAATATTATTTGTAACACACAAAACAAGATCACCCAAAATCAGTATGTTATAATACTTTAAAGCAGCTTTTATTTTGTCTACTATGTATTACCTTTATTGGTGAGATAATTAGGTTTATGATTAGGAAGAATTTTATTTAAATATAGATTAAATTACTATTTTGATCTATATAGGTATTATAGAATAATTATTTTTCTTGGTTAAAACTGGAATCTCATTTAGGAGTATTATACTATAGTACACACGTTCTCTACTTGTACACTCATCGTGCATAAAAAGTGACCCATTCCCTCAGATCACCATAATGTTTTTCTCTCTGAAAGGTTTCAACCTTCAGGTAACTAACTTTTGACTACGCCCAACCGATATCACTGGCCTGAAAAACAATTCATTGGAATAAATACTAGCCAATAAGCGATGTTTACAATCTAGCAGTAGAACATCACCTCTATGTAAGAGTTTCACTACAATTGGTACACTGCGATGGTAACTTATAATGTTTGTGTATTTGTGTTTACTCCACGTGGTGAAGCCATTTTGTGACGTGATTCTTTGTTAGGTTTGTTAGCTCCATCTGGTGTTAGCAATTCGCGGCAGTATTAGTGTTTGTTTTAAAGAATGCTACTATTATTTTATTTAATTTTTGGTTCACTGTCCTCCGGCTAGCTATGATTTTTTTGGTCGAGCACTTCTCTTTATACAGGTTGTGTAAACGGAAAGGAGTCTTTTATCCAAAGATAACACTGATGAAAGAATTTGTTTTATACTTATTATTGTCGAACACATTCACTATCACATTTACACTTTGATCTTGACACTCGCCAAACTGAAACTGTTACAATAACTTCATTACTGATCATTCTTAATTCGCGTACTTCAGCTTTTTGTATAATTAACTTTACAACATTTTAGATTTTTCATAACTCTGCTACACGTAACTTGCAAATCGATAGCCGACGTGTACTGTACAAATATTTCTACTGGACTGAAGACGACGTGTAACGTCAGTTGATGAACTGACGGGGTCTACCTCTAATCTAGCCCTTTTTATACTCCTACACCCCGATATGCCTAAAGATTATAACTGAGTTGCTATTGGCTAATAAAACGCGCCAACATTAGCGTCTATTTTAATATCCAATGAAAATTATGAATACATATGCTCTAGGAAAAATGTTCCAGCAAATTCTAAAGAAAAACGCGCCAACATTACGTAACTTCCTCGTTTCCAATAATGATACACAGCTCACCCCCTCGCTGCATTATTGCACGCTGTTATTGTCAGTTTCAGTAAGGCCGTATAAACTTACTTCTCAACAATAATTACAATCAATAAACATCTCAAATCAATGTCACATAAAAATGCATATTCATATTATAATCATTCTTTACATTTAAGTAATTTGTGATACAAATTACTGCATCAACACAAGGAAAGACTAAACCAAATTGCATATAATTGGATCTTCTAGAGGAAGGAATAAAGAACTATTTGCTGGACGACAGCTACGACATTTTTATATATGAGAGCTTTCATCAGCGACATGGGGGCGAAGCTTAAGTTTTTGCTGCAATAAGAAAGCAATAGTGTAGCATGAAAATATAAGACTTAAGTTGTAATGCTTCCCTTCGCCATACTTTGGGGAAGGCAAAGTACTCTACCAATCCAATGGCTAGAATTATACTCGAAAAACAAAGGTGGTCATGCAGGTTGGGCTGTTTTGTCAGTACTAACATAAACAGTCCATTACCATTATGGGCTATATTTTATGTACGTCATTACACACAATCAGAGGAAGTATTGTATTCCACCCAAAAATTCTATTTCGAGATTTTACCAGAAACACATGTTTTGAAGCTTCCCGAACAAAAAAGTATCATTTTTAGAAAAAGGTCCATGTGAGTATGTGTTTGTGTGTGTATCTGCGAGTAGCATAACTCAAAAACGAAAAGGTAAATAAATACTGAACTTGGTATTTAAGTTCAGGTAACTTCCAAAGGTGTGACACGAAGATTTTAAATAAACCTCCCTACCCTAAACTACATGGAACATTTCTGGAAACTTTTATTTTCTCAAAAATGGCTCTAACAATTTTGATCAAAATAACATGCATTTAATATATTTACATATAAAACTCGTGTAACAAATTTTCTAGGAATTGCCTTTTTATTTTGAATTACTTTGGTACAATTGATAAATAGTAAGAGGTAGAAAAATCTCACTACACAGAAATGTGATCTCGTCAAAGCATACCCTTTTATGTGAAATTAACTAATTCCGAGATATTTCTTGTTTGCATTTTCGAGTACATATACGATGTCTTTCTCAAGTGGTAAGTCGCTATTCTTTTTCTCTTTTTTTTCGAGGGCATGCAAAGATCATGGAATTTTAAAGCCATCACATAGCGACACGCTCTTTAAAATTAACTAATCACCTTAATTACAAGGAATTGCACAAATGTGTAATGTAGGTTTAACTGGATTAACAAGAAGTAGATAGAATAATAGGCTTTTGTAAGAAGAGTTTGTAGTAAAGCGAGTAGAGAAAGACATGAGTGCAGCACATCAGATTTTTTAAAACAATTTCTAGACACCTCACAGACCAGCTGACCATTCCGAGTTTGGGGTCCCCATTGCCCGTAACTAAACGGCCGAGTGCAGGTTTAAAAGTAATGGTTATATTTCAAAAGTTAACGTGTGTGTTATTTCACGAGACGGATGTAAAAGTCCTCATTATTTTATGGGCGATATAAACCACTGTAATGGCGGACAGATGAGAACAGCGATACGGAGCTGGTTCCTCAACTTGCTATAGGTGGCAGGAGTCTAAGACCTACAAATACCACGTATCTTCTTCACGGGCGGTCCTTATCTCACTTTAAGGGAAGCTGGAAAGCCTTTACCAAGGCACATATTTGGAAAAGTATGTGTTATCTCATTATTATCTCGAAGTTCTGAAATATAAGATGCATCTAAAATGTCTTAGAAGTTGAAATGCGCTGATCTTTTTTGTTATTTCGTATGAAATCAGAAACACTGAACTACGACAATAAATGTCGACCTTCGTGATGTAGTGGTTACCATACTAGCCTCTTGTTCCCGAAGTGGCACTTCCAAGCCCGATGGAGATCGATGGATGTTTTTCGGACGGAAAAATCCTTAGCATCGCTTCCTTCGGAAGAAAGGTAAAGCCGGTGGTCCCGTGTCGTAGATTTACGGCACGTAAAAGAACCGCAAGCCTGATAAAGCGGCCTCTGAGCAAAATTACTGGTCTTCCACGTCCAATATAGATTGGTAGCAGTTAAAGAGCGTCCATAAATAGAAAAAAACACTCAATTTACGACACCAAAACGAATGTAAAACGAGTATAACATTTTTAACTCGTGTGTGCTAGCCTTAAGTATTGTATTAGAAAATTTAATATCAAGATTTCACTAGAACTATATATTTCCTGGAAATAATTGTTCTTCCACACAAGCCGTGTGTTGGACAAGGTTGGAAAGGTAGAATTAGATGACTGAAAAATTCAATGCCATAGTACTCTAAGTTTGTTTTAAGCTTACAGTATTGTAAGTCTCCATTGAGGTATGTCATTTCAATACAATTTGAGATCTCCTTGTAGTTTACTGGGAAAGATGCGAATCAGTTGGAGAATTTAATGTCATACCGGCATGTTGTCATAGTAGCTGAGTGGTTAGAGCAACAGGACGGAGACCGGGAGATTCGTGGTTCAAATCCCAGCTATGGCATTGACTTTTTCAGTCGTATATATTTTCTATTGCATGAAAAAATAAAGAATTTCTAGAAATAAAACAGCATAACTAAACGGTATGGAAGCTAAATGTGTTCTTAGAGTGAAGCTACACCCAAGTTTAAGTATAAAAGTTTACACTTAAAGATTAAATATTGAGCAAAAACCATGCCTCTGACTTACATCATAAAAATATTCAGCTTCTTATAAATTAAGGCAACAGTTTTCGACTTTTTAGATAAAACGTGTCTCCATATGCTGATCGGAACAAAAATCAATTTTTATTTATGTTTATGAATGTACTAGCAGAAATTTTCAAATATTTATTTGTTTAAACTAAAATGAATTACAGAAAATTACAACTTTGTTGGTGATCAACGCTTTTAATTTGATCACCATTGTGCTAAATTTCATATTCTTATTAAACATCCTCCAAATTGCTTCTCATTTAACGTTTTTAAAACTCATTCCCAATTATGTGGCGGTTTTTAGCACTACCACCTCTAAAACAATGAAGAGAAGAACATTAATCCTTCTTCATTACTGGGAAAACAGGTCATTTTGAACTGAATATCCTCAATTTCCCTATGCCGAACATTTTCCAACCCTTAATCCTTTGGGAGGTGTGTTTTTATATCATGCTTATGATAATTAAGGGAACTTTTATTGAGAAAGCATGCCCGTTCGTGTTGAAAAATGTGAAAATTGCCACTTGCCTAATAGTTTTTGCCCCCTCTTGCGTTTGGTAAAGTTTTTACTTTCTCTACCACGTACGTAGCAGAGATAGAAGGCATTGCGTTCCACCCAAAAATTCGATAACGATATTTCACCGAAAATTATTTGAATCTAAAAAAAGTATTTCTATAAAAAGTTCGTATGTGTGTGCGTGTGTTAACAGCAAAACTCAAAGACGAAAAGTGGGATAAATACCAAACTTTGTATTTAAATTCAGTTTCTTCCAAAGATGCGGCATAAAGATTTTCAAGGAAATCCCCCATCTCAAGCTGCACTTTACATGGAGCGTTTTTCGAAAGTTTTTATTTTTCAAAAATGGCTCTAACGATTTTGATTAAACTGCCATATATTAAACATATTTACCTAAAAATAAAATGTGTATCCTGAATTTTCTGCCAATAACCTTTAAAGTTCTCTTCATTCGCAAGGAACTTTATATAATCTTGCAGAACCTGTAAACGTTTAGCGAGACGAAAATGCACTACACAAAAAATGTAGATCTCCCTAAAACAACTATTTATTTCAAATAACATTTTTGTGGCATTATTAATGGTTCGAGTTATTCAATGCTTAACCATCCTTTTAAATTTTTGTCGATTTTCAGTTGTTTCTCGCGATGTCAGGGAAAGAGCGTGGAATTTTAAGGCCAGTGTATGGCGTCCAGTTCTACACCATTTTATTATAGCTATTCCGTTGGTATGTATAACGAAATGCGTAATGCAGCTACTTTCGTAAGGTTAATCTCGATTAAGATAAAGTAGATAGTAAAATAGATTGGCTTACAGCAAAAGTGTTGCCATTGTTTAAAAAAGGGGATTGTAGTAAAACTTGAAATTGCGGAGGGTATTTTAAACACGCCTGCAAAATATATTCAGGTGTTTTAAAGAATGTTACAGAAGTGTTACTTCTAGAAGAACAAAGCGGCTTTAGAAGAGGAAGGCCACGTGGTGATAATATATTAACTGTGCGGCAAATAATACAAAGATGACAATTTAATTTACCAACTTACCCGGCTTTCATAGATCTGGAAAAGCATTTGATAGGGTGAATAGAGAGGGTCTGTGGGAAATTATGTAAAACCATGGATATCCAAAGCACCCAATAAATTACATTAAGAGTCTGTATAATTGAACTTATATAACGATTGACGTCCCCAGTTATACAAGGGAAAAGATTTTAATAAATCTAGGTGTAGACAAGGGTGCACCTTATTTCCCACTCTTTTTTAAATTTATATATATGACGCTATCCGAAAATGGAGAGAAAGAGAGCCTAAATATATATACACAGGGTGGACCATTTAATTTGAGACTTTTGATACAATAATTCCAAAACTAAGCTTTGTAGAAAGAAATGTTTCGAATAAAAGTCGCTTGATATTATGGGGAAAATTAAATTCCATTAGTCATGTTTTATTTGGTGGACGTTGTGATGGTCTTTCAGGGTCAATTTAATTTTTTTTAAATGGGAACGTACCTTTTTTATGTTGTTTTCTCACTACTCATAAAAAGTTAAACACCACTTGCATAAAGCACTTTACAATTGTTCTTACACTAATGTAAATAACAACGAAAATTCTGAATGGCTATGTACGAAGAGTGCAATGAATAGTTGGACCGTCCATGGATGGTCATTTGAGGGTCAAGTTACGTTGCATAATTGTGAACCAAAATGTTTTGTTTTGTTTGGTTATTCCTCATCACAAAATTAACAGCTTTTTATAAATTATTTTCCAATGAGAAAACAGCGTACAGAATGTAGGTTTCCATTTAAAAATAATAAATTGACCTTAAAATGACCACCATAACGTCCTCCAAACAAAACACGACTAATGGCATTTACTTTTCCCATAATATCAAATAAATTTTATTCAAGAAATTACTTTCTACAACACTTAGTTTTGGGATATTGTACAGTCTCAACTTAAATGGTCCACCCGGTATATATATTAGCGAATTCTGAAAAGGAGTTACAAAAATCAATCTATCTTTTAAACTTAACCGGAAAAGATTATAATTTTAAGATAGCAGTAAATAAAACTAAGACAATGGCATTACATGGGAAACAACCAAACCGAAGAAAAATTCCAATTGAATACCGGATTTTGGATCAAGTTCAGTTTTTCAATTACTTAGGGAGCTATAAGGATAAGGATATAGTTATTAAACTACAGAGTATCAGTGTATTTGTGGCACTATAAGCACTACCAGAATATCGAAAAATACACGAAGAGATACGAAAAAGAAATGAGAACGGTGCCCGTTTTATTGTATGCTAGTGAATCCTGAGTTAGGAAGAGAAAAGATTTTAGCCATGTTCAGGCAGCGGAATTGAAGTTTTTACGAGTAGTTAAAGGTTGCACTAAGTTGTACAGGATTCCGAAAGAAATTATTAGACAAAACTGAATATGTTTGCAGTAAATGATAAAATACTAGATTAGAACGAACTCCTGGAACGAATGGAAGAAACAAGGATTTCAAAGAAGGGTATAGGACGACCAGTCAAAGGATGGAACTGAGGCCAGAACAGGTCTATAGGCCTAATCTGTGAAAGAGAGGAGAGGAAGGAAAATAAACTTTCTTAAGAATAATTATGCACTAATATACAATAGAAGGTAGAGAAACTCATATGAATGTAACTCATCAGATTTTTTGTGATAGCTCCACCAGTTATTTTTATTCCAGTCCTACGAAATATGTAAAATTTTCAACCATAATGAAAACCTTTCCAAGTGCCTCCCATTAGTTGTGGTTTCTTCTTCTTTCTTTTTTTGCATTACTGCCCACATGAGAGGAATAAAAGTTTACATTTTATGTAGTAAAAGTATTGAGAAGACATATCGTGCTGAGAATCTTCAAAATTGTGTTCTACCGAAAATTTTCTATCTCCTCTTCCTTAAGAGTTGGCTTTTTGGGATACGTTCCTTAGAGCATTTCTGCTACTGTGCTAAAGAACATGTGTGTCAAATTTGGTAGAAATCGGTGCAAAGGTGTTCCTATAAGGAACACACATAGACACACCCACATACACGAGCAGGCATGCACGCGCAGAAACACATTGAGTAATACATTTGCTATTTTTGTTACTTTGTAACTTCTCCCATAAGGAAATGACTCCCCAGTAGGTCTTCACAAGGCACTGTTGAAATACAGGGAACTACAAAGAATATTTCTACGTATCCACTCCACATATCATTTCTAAAAAGGCAAATGAGTTCAGAACTCCTTATACATCTGCATATAACAAGGATGATAAAATTCTTCGTGACATCATTGCATCAGTGTATGTACTTTGACGAGGTACGACTCCCTGCAAGTTTTCTACAAGGTATGCACTTATTCAGCAGGAAATCGTGTTTCTCCTAGGCAGAAATAAGCTCATGTAGTTTATATTTTCGAATACATCAAGATGGCAGAATATTGTTGTCTTAATGCTACAGTCACATGTTTTATCTCTTGCTTCATGAAGCACCATGTATGAGTATAACCGTTCTTGTACGGAAGCATATTTCTCCCTACTTTATCGTTCATGCGGTGTTACATGACGTTTAAGCATGAAAATACTATACTTGCCTGAGTTCCTAAGCTTTTTTAATGTGCCACGAACTAAGATGCTCGCTGAAAATATCAACGAGAATAAAGTTTACTATGCTGTGACGACTCGAGTTGTTTAAAGTCCAGATCCTACACAGGAGAAGTTACTCAGGGTAGAGACTATTGCTAAAGGCTAAATGGAGTGAAACATAGGACAGAATTAAGTCTGAGTCCGCATGACAGTTGCCTAAAAAGTTTACGTATCATCGGCTCTGAGGCCTTAGCCACTGCAACACATTCAACACCAGCCGGTCTTAATGTTCACAAAATAAATAAGTTACATATGCGTTATTTCACTTCTAGGTTTTTCGCAGATATATGTTAATTTGTAAACCTCGATTGGGTTGTATTGCGAAGCGGAATGAGGATATTGTACCAACGCCACACATGGGGAAGGGATGAGCTGAACGGAGACACCGGGCGGCCGGAACCAGCAGCGACGCACAACAATGATAGGGTCCTTAGTGTTTCCAAATGCCGACGCTCCGGCAGTCAGACAGGCGGACCGTGGACCCCGCCCTACAAAGGATCCAATTCCATCGAGGGGGCGGACCTGCCAAGGCCGAGAGACAGATAAAGTTCGCAAAGATCATCCTTTTTTCCTGCCACGTTGCACCTAAACACCATCGCCGACATTTCCAAGCCTGAGTAGACCAAATGGAGCGAAGCATGAATGAATTGATTAATTAATGAAATGGAGAGATAGGAAATTCGAGGGAAGAAAGAAATCACTTCAGCATTCGCTTGACGACCCGAAAAATCCACCAAAAAACCATGAGTCAAAGTGGTCGATCTCGGGAATCGAACTCGCGAATCGAACTCGGGATCCCCGAATGCGGACAACACACGTTACTGACCGAGCCATTCCGCTCGATTTAAGCACCGAAGTTTTTGAATTAATATTTAGATCAAATATATTGTTCGGTAATACACTTCCTTATACGTCATATATTTCTGGTCTTCATGTAAAAAATATATTACTTTACGTACTCATTTATATGTTATTTTTATATTTTGTTAAAATATATTACGCGTGATTTCTGTACACCGTATCCTTACTGTCGCAGCACAAAACAGTAAGCATTTGTGCGAGGCACGTGCTGCGCATGTGTTAATACGGTCAGGAAAGTCCGTTCCTTCCCAGATGGAATCTGACGATACCGGTGAACAAAGAAGTAGGCTTAAATAATGAAAGTGTTCCCGGTGTGCATGAATTTACAGAAGAATTTCTAGCATCGCAAATCTTAAATGATGACAACTTCTGTGACTAGTGTATATAATGGACTAGTGTTTGACCGCGTGGGAAAATAAAGGAAGCAAAGCAATATTGACTATTTTTAAACCAGTGTGAAAGATAGTACTCGTAATTTTTCTTGTTTAGTTTAGTTACGAATAATAGTACTGGCATGCATAAGTACTCTTAATGGTGCATGTTTATTATTAACGTATTTATTTCATTTATTTTGTAATATTAATTAACACATATTTGATATAGAATAGGACTAGAAGCGGAAGGGCACTAAGCACCTCGACCTACGCAAATCTTTTCTACCTAGGCCCCTAACGGCACGCCCCCGGAAGTAAAGGGTGAGACGAAAGGAGACAGAGGGCAACCGGACCAGCAGGACTTCAGGCAGAGGGCAGGATCCCTGCCATTTGCACATTTAAACTCCCCGGGTCTGGCTGGTACAGCCGGCTCCCCTCCCCTCTGTGGGCTTACATATCCCCTGGGAGGCCTGGGACCTGGAGACCGCTCGCAGGCCGGTGGACGAAGGTTTACTCGGAGCATCCTTTTACCCTGCCATGCGCACGCCGAAACCTCCCGCCAACACTTGCAACCCTGAAAGAATCCAAGCAAATGAAAGGTGAAGTGAAATGAGAGGTGAGATGAAATGGAAGGATAGGAAATTCGGGGGATGTAATGACCCTCCCCAGCATTCGTCTGGCAGTCCGGAGAAACCCCAAAAAAGCTCATGGGTCAGTAAAGTCGGCCGCGGGAATCGAACTCGCATCCTCCCGAATGCGGGCTACAAACGCTACCGCCTGAGCCACCCCGCTCGGTAATAATACAATTTTAGTTTGAGTAATAATCAAATAAAGCAGGTTCAGTTCTATAAGACAATTCACTCTTACGTATTCTTTATACATTATTTTAGCCATCTCCCTTTAAAAACGTAAAAGTGGGGTTATACTGCATTCCTCGATTCCGGCAACATGGTTAACAGCGACAAGGCGACTGACAGAGAGACTGAGGGGTATTGTAACCCACTTGGGTAGATCTTATATTGGTTCTTGGTGCTGAGTACAACAAACAGCATTCTACTTTAACTGATTCCGACCTGCTCCTCGGTGATTCGAGTCCCGGGGTCGGATTGCTACAATCTACTCTAAATCCTGCAATAGTTTATAATACGAATTGTAATAAGTCGATATAAGTAAGTCCCCCCGCCGACTTACTGTCGTTTTCTTTATAATACTAAATTCTACTTATAACTGCAATTTGGTAAACTTCCCATGGTATTTATAATAATGCAACGGTTGAAAGGTTCCCTAGTATTCACGGAAGTTTGATTTCTTCAACTTCCATCTAGTCTTCCAACTTCTGCAAATGTTGTGTATTTTAGCGTTGTAAGAATTCTCGGAATAGTCGAGTGACACTTAGACAGGTAAAATATAAACAATTTTAAACTTTTGGTCCTTTAGTTATTTAATTACATCATGACTCTCTAATTTTCACATAATAAAGAAACATTTGACATTAGCATTCAACTAAATATGAAAATTTCCCAACCACAAGACTAAAATACTTTTAAATGACGCATAAAACAACTTACCTCAGAAAACGAGATTGTTGTTAAAATATGCAATTCATTGCTAATAATATTTAGGGTTTTAATCATATATAAATATTCGCCGTTGTATGTTTAAATTTTCCAAGATTCTAGAAACATACTTCCTCATTCTTTTCTCGTGAGTTCATAGGTGCATCGTCTTGTTTTGTAAAGACATGACACTTCTCTCAATCTCATGCATATAACAAAGTGTTTACTACTTAATTGAATCCATTTCTATGTAGATATTCCTGGAGAGGTTGAACTGCGCAAAGGTATTAGTAGAGTGACCATCATTAACATGAATTTGCACATGGTCATTAGCCTTAGAAGTTGAACCCAGAACCTTTACACTGTTTCCTTGCCTCCCGCTCCGGCAAAAGGTATGCAAACGGGATTATTTCCTATATATAAGTGTTGACATACAGGCTACCTACATCTTTAGCATAGGCTTCCCCCCTTAGCATCAAACGACTGTGAAATATGTCATTTAATTGTATATTCCTGGCTTGATGCTATAAAGAACATCGATAATTACCATATGCATGTGCGTGAATTAACTAGTTTAATCACAAGAAATTGTTTAAATTATTAAATTTGATAAAAAATATTCCGTTATCGATGTTATCAGAAATGTGCTTTACCCGACAAAAATATTTTAAGAAAAAGGTATGTGTGTCCTGCCTGAACAGCGTGATTAAAAAACAAAATATCAGATTATTATAAAATATTATGCCTTAGTGCAGCATCTGTTAGAGATGCAAGATAAAATTTTCAGGAAAACCCCAAAGGCACGATTTTGTTTATTTATTTTATCACTTCTCTATTATGATTTTGATTAAAATAATTTATTTGGGATATTTACACAAAATATTGTGTAATTATGGGAATTATATATTTTAAATACATTTTAAAAAGTGAAAAACTGTAAAGAATAGACAAATATGGTTTACCTTTATAAACATGTTAGTTGTATCAAATAAACCTTTTTGTGATATTGCCTACTTTTTAAATTTGTCGTAACTATTTAATAGTACATTTTTAGTTTAAAGTTGAATGTTTCCTCCATAACCTGCATATAGTAGTCTGTATTGGCATATTTTAATCATTTAAGGTATTTTTATGATAGTATGAAGTGAATAGGATATTTTAAAACGAATATTAAACAGTGGTACCTTGAGGGTAGTTGGTGGAGAAAAGTATACAAAAATTTTATTTAAGCTGGAAGACGTATCTTTTTCACCAGAAACGTGTATAAAATTAGGACATTTCTTGTTCAAAGTGAAAAATAAGTGGCAAAATGAAAGTGAATAGGAATGAATGGTTAAGAGCAATTGTTTGCAGAGAAATATACAACTACTATTCTAGTAATCAATGTGAATTATATGCATTTCTTCTTCTCCTTCCTCACAGAAAGATTAGGCTTTCTCCACTTTCTGTATCACAGTGAATCCATCCACTTCTTCATAGACCTCTCTCTTCCTCTCTCCAGTTAGTTTATCTTTAAAAGCCATTTTTATATCTCTTCTTTTTCTTTCCTTTGGACGTTTTCATTCCATGTATGCTTTATCGTTTATTTTTCATTATTTATTGGTTTTACATTAAGTTTTGTTCTAAATAAATTATTGTTTATGTGACCTCACTTCATTCTTGGACTACTTCTGTAATCCTCTGTGGTAGTTAGCATGCTTATTTCCTAATCCTTAGGTCTCGGATTTTCTACTAGATTATGGGCATTTTTCTTTAGTCATGATTCTTCCCAATCCTTTCTATAGTCTGGGAGTAGTGATAGAGTAAATGTGTGAGTGAGTGAGTGAGTGAGTGAGTGAGTGAGTGAGTGAGTGAGTGAGTGAGTGAGTGAGTAGGTGAGTGAGTGAGTTTGATAATTATAAAGAAAGCCACAGATTAACACAGCAGTAAAGCTGGTGAATATCATTGCCACTGAGCAGTTTTTACAATACAAGCTGCCGATATGCTCTTAGATGTTAAAGGCGACATAAAAGTGAGCAAAACATTGAACATTCTTTTGTTCTTCAGTAAAATTTAATTTCCGTTACTTATATCTTACCGTATATTTGCGTTTATGATTACCAAGTCTCACTTCTGACATCGCTGTTGTCTTATTTCTTATTCCTTGCTTTATTTTTAATACATTATGTATCATACTACAAATGCCTCGATATTTTGCCAAGTTTCGTCGCATATATATAATTAGTAATATATAATAGTAATATGTAATAGTTAGTATGTAAAATAATACTTTTTTCTTCCAATTTAATTTTTTATCACTGTAATTGTTCTGAGTATTAAAAGTTTCCTAATCGTGGATTACCAGTGCTTCAATACGTCGATCAGATGGTAGGTCTGCCAGCTTAAAGCGCTCTGAAAAGACTTGATTTTCTTTTGGAGTTCATTCTCTTAGATATTACGGTCGGATTTTCTTACCTTTGCTCATACGCCATCAATAGCTTATTCCCTACATACTCTCCATATCTGGAGTGTGTTCTTTTATCCTAGGGAGGTGACCAATGGTGGACTAATATTAGACTAGATGTATTATTATTGTTGTGATTATTATTCTTATAATATTATATACATAACTTAATGCATAAAATATTTTAAAAATTAGAGAGCATGAGAGAGAGGGAGGGAGAGGAAGAAGAAGATGTACTTGAAGTTTTCTTATAGGTTTCACAAATGAATTTATCACTTAAATGTAAATTTAAAATTATTTTAGATGGAAAATGAATATAATAAAGCATGTTATGGCGCTTTTGGTAGTGCCTAATCTTACTGGAATTTCATATTTAGAATTTCTAACCACAGGCCAGCAGTTAAGATACAACTAATACTCTATTATAGATAAAAGAAATTTAAATTGAGTTTTATTTATGGACGCTCTTTAACTATATGGTTCTTAGCGTCCCATTCCATATTGGGCGTGAAAGACCGGTAATTTTGCTCAAAAGCCTCTTTATCAGGCTTGAGATTCTTTTACGTGCCGTAAATCTACGATACGGGACCACTGGCTTTACTTTCCTTCCGAAGCAAGCCATGCTAAGGGTTTTTACGCCCGAAAAAATCCATCGCCCTCCGCCGGGTTTGAACCTTGGGAACTAGAGGCTAGCACGGTATCACTTGTCCACGGAGGACGACATAGATACAAGGGCTTATCTAAAACATTTGATTAAATTTTTTTAAATCTGTACAAAAATCCAAGAATTAAAATACAGGGTGCCTCAAAAGTCTCCCGAACAGACAACATAAGTTTTGGCTCATACTTTCTTTAAACCTTCCACTTCTTACAGAATCTTGTCAGTATGTCAACCATTAATTAACAATGTGGGACAATCATTTTGTTTACCCATAAGTCACACCGCACCATAGCTTTCCAGCTCCTTACATTTTGATGTTATCCGTCCAATAAGGGCTTTTCTCGGACTTAAATGTCGCATATTCTGTTTATTTATATTTTTATGTAAAACTTGGCGTCATCACAGAGACAACGTTTACGGAAATCAGTATCATGGCTGAAATCATCTTCTTGCGTCTGCATTATGAATGAATGAAATTTGTTGACAGCAAGCATGCGTGGGATGCTGATTTTACTGATCCTTTATTTTGACTCTTTAAAAATAATGCAAGTTCTGTTCTCTCATCTGTGGTACTGCGAGAGAGATCCTAAATTTGTTTGTTACTTTAGCAACAGTATCATGAGGTGCATATCTTGTCTTGATCTCCTCTGGCCAAGCTTTCATTTCATTTACTGTTTTACCTCATCTTATGTAGGACTTACACCCCCAGGACTTACAGGCGGGTGCCTGGGGTCAGAGGCCCGTCGAGGAGCAGACACTCTCATGGAGCAGACAGAATGTCCAGGATGGGTGATCAGCCCGATGCCTGGTATGGGATGAAGGAAGTAGATGAAATGATGGCGAAATGGATGAAAGGAAACGTGATGATGGAGCAGTTGGTGGAATGAATGGCGGGGGAAACCGGAGAACCCGGAGAAAACCCGCCCAGACGCCGCTTCGTCCACCACAAATCCCACATGCGGGTACCTGGGATTGAACCCGAGCCGCCTAGGTGAGAGGCGAGAGATCTAGCCACCCGGCCAAGGCGCCGCCGCCTGGCCCAGCTTACCGCTATCTTTTACACTCAGAATTATCTTGATTGTCAGTGTCATCTTTAATATATTCTTATGCATGAAGACTTTTGGGACATCCCGTAGAATTATAAGGAATATGTCGCCAGAAATTTATATAAATCAGTAAATAAAAGGGTTGTTGTATATCATCAACACTGTTTAACTTGTATACAGATGATTTAAGGTTAGGCATATTATCTAAAATGTTTTCCTGGTTTTTTTCTCTGCTCTACTACAACAAGTGTGTTGTAAGTTTCCCACAGATATCTTAACAGTTTTTGAGAGAAAAATATTTTTTCCTTTATTATATTAATTATTCAGTTATTGCACAGATGCAGAAATGTCATTTTTTGAAAAACTTAATACATTGCCACGTTATTTAAATACGCAACACAGCTATAAAAACATGCTTTCACTATTCTGGTTGTTTTAGAACAAATTTTTTAAATCTTTTAATATAACTTTTATAACAATTTACCTCACTGGTTCAATGAATTACGTCGTATCTTGAACAATTTAAAAATGTAACAAAAACTAGTTGGCTAGTTTTTAAGTTCAATCTCTCTGAATATCTACTGAAACTTTTAATAGATTTCTTACAAACTACATCGTATCAATATTTTAATACGTTAAAGTGTATCAAAAACAAAGAGAGTAAAAGACATTGGGAGTAAAAACAGTTCATTAGGCCGTGTGCTCAAGAGCATTTGAATGGTCACGTGTTGAAGGTAAAAAAGACTTTGAGGCAAACGCCATTGCTGTATATAAGAAGCTGAAGTATTTTCTGCACATAAATATTCATTTTTAAATTTTTTGAAAATGTTTCCCAAATTTAAAAAAAAACCGAAACGATGGTAACTTTAGAAAATGAACTTATAAGTACTAAAAATCTTTTCCACAATCCTATAGGTAATAGAGCACACATCACATTTCTGTTATTTGGGAAAATAAATAATAACATAAGGGAAGATAAATACGTAATAATAAAAAGCTAATGTGATACGTACAAATGACTTTCTCTATCCTTTATCTTTATTAGGGGGTAATCAAATTATTCTTACTAAAGCTTCTTTTTCTGTGTACTATATTTTAATCCAGATATACATTTGCAAGAGTATCTACATTGTACACTTCGTTATAGACACAAAGAGAACAAGGATAGCAGATGTTTAAGAATTGGACGCTAAATGCTGGCCTTAAAATTCCATAGTGTTTCCATGCAATCGCGAGAAACAACCGAATGTTCACAGGGCTTTAAGAAATGCGAAAGTAATGAATAAATCAAAGTTTTCAAAACGGTTATCTCAGAAATGGCTTGTTCCGTAAAGGCATATTTGAAATAAATTGTGTGTTTTTAAAGAAATCTACATTTTTGTGTAGTACGTTTTCGTCTATCACTTAACGTTTACTAGTTATAGAAGATTTACAAAATTGTTTTCCAATAAAGAAGACTTTACAGGCTTTTTCACATAAAATTTAAGATATCGATTTTATTTGTCATGTATGGTACTTTAATTAGTCGTTTTTAAAAACTAAAAAATCTCGAAAAAATGTTTTATAAAAAGGATAATTTGGGGTAGGAAGAATTTTCTCGAAAATTTTCGTCGTATCCTTGGAAAATACTAAACTTAAATATGAATTGTGGTACTTATTGACTTTTTTGGGTTAAGATGCTTACAAAAACTCCTTTTTCTAAATGTTTTTATTCGGAAGACCTCAAAGCATGTATTTACAGTGAAATCTCTGTATCAAAATAATGGGTGGAATGCAGTGCCTTGTCTACCTACTATGTATACGTGGTGGAGAAAGTAAAAAGTAAAACATATCAACGATATACAGTATTATAAGAAGATTAAATAAGAAAGTTACGGAGACGAAATAGAATTTTAAATATTATGGCCATTAATTAATACTTTATTAGTGGATCAGAGAATTAAACGTTGAGAGAGAGAGAGAGAGAAAGAGAGAGAGAGAGAGTGCGATAAACACCAAGTAGAGACATCGGGAATGTGGTTTTCGAGATCCGTCAAAGATTATATGAGATTGGGTAAAATAAGAAATTATCTTATAAGAGAATAACTACGAGAACAGTCAGTCGTCGAAATCGCCTCTCAGTACAAAAGCATATGATAAGCAAGAAATCAAAACAATAATGCTTGAATACAAACTAACAGGTTAAATAAATATTGTAATATCAAGAAAAGGATTATAAACCCGGAACATATTACGTCAAATTAGACGGATAGAAAAAACAAACAGATGCATTCGACTACAGTAATTTCAATTATACAAGCTTCGATGTAAGAAAGAGATAGAATAATGAGTCATGAGTGAGGGAGTAAAGTCAGTGCGCGTGCTACCAGAAGCGTCTTGTATTTTTTGCTGTCGGCAAATGAAAATGACCGGCGCGCCATAGACCACCGTGTATGCAGTTCTTGGTTTTTGTCACGCATTCAACAGATATTGATTGAATGTCTTCTTTTGGTTTTGTAATGGACAAGGAGCGGATAGTTTTTTCTTATTAAAAGCTAATTGCATCATGCCATAATTACTCTCCTGTCTCCCCCTCCTCCACCGTGCTCCTTAATTACACTCCACAGACTACTCCATCACCTACCGATCAAAGCAAGCGTAATGTTCTTGTGTACAGTCGCACGAACTTCAGAGGTCTGGAGCCAGGCGTCTCAGGGACATGTTGCTTAAACTGGATGTCGCCCGCTTTTGTCAAATCAGCATTGGTTTTGCTTGTCTTACCGCAGTGTTCCTATGTTTAATTAGATTTAGAACTCACATAATAATGATGATCATGATAATAATAATAATAATAATAATAATAATAATAATAATAATAAATTGCGGAAATAATATAAAACTAAAAATTATTGCAAATATTCTTCCAACCTTTTTATTCGGCCTCCTGAATCCAAATAAAGCATTTTTAGAAAAATGTCGTGTTAGGTGTGTCTGTCTGTGAACAACATAACTAAAAACGAGAAGTTGGGTAACTACTGTAGCGTATCAGTAAGTTCATTGTCATTACCAGACGTACTGTTGTGTTGTATTGCATTGTTGCTACCAGACGTGGCATAATTCGGACTCTTTAGTTATATTTCGGTTTATCGGTCTCTCCTTTTGTCGCGGACCACGCCAAAGGGAGGGACCTGTTTGAAATTGTCCAGTATGACGTCAACCCTGTCTGGCTTAGCTAGACACGATTAGTGAGGGAAAAGTTAGCGTCACTCTTCGGTTTGTGGTCGTTGGAATCAGTCGTGTGTGGCCCGTCTACGGTCTGTGCATCTCCCTTCATCCTGTATCCTTTGTTAACTATGTAGAGAAGCCAAACCTTTTTGTGAATAAATCTCAGGTAATCTTTCAATGTATTATAAATACCCCACGCCTTCCTCTTAAATTTACCTTTAAGGTCCCGAACTTTAGCTGCTAGCGAGTTGCGCCCCCCCACATGCGTGTTGGGGTTACCTAAATTACTCATTTTATGGTAAACTTTTCGGCCTTCACCCCAGCATGTAACAATACCAAACTTAGTAATTAGATTCAGTACTTTCCAAAGATGAGACAAAAAGACTTTCAAGAAAATCCGCTACCCCAAACTACCCTTTACATGGAACATTTTTCGTATTTTGTATTTTCTAAAAAATGTTTCTAACGATTTTGATTAAAATACCATATATTAAAGATATTTACATGTCAAATAAAATATATATCTTGAATTTTCTGTGAACAGCCTGTGAAGCCATCTTCGTTGGGAAAAATGTTGTAGTCTTGTATAATTACTAAACGCCAAGCATTATATGAAAACGTATTACATAAACATTTTAGATCTCTTTAAAAACACAATTTATTTCAAATAACTTTTTGAGGTATCCGTTATTAATGGTCATTCTCTTTAAAGTCTGTCAACATGCAGTTGTCTCGCGATTGCATGGAAAGAGTATGGAATTTTAAGGCTAGCAAAATGCTTCCAGTTCTTAAACATTTGGCTATTGCTGCTCCCTTTGTATCTATAATGAAATGTTCAATGTGCTATTTCTGCAAAGGCTTATTTGGATTAAGATATAGTAGAAGGAAAAAATAAGCTTTAGTAAGAATACTTTGTATACCCACTAATAAACGATAGAGCGTAGTGAAAGTCATGTGAATGTATCACATAAGATTTGTTTACTTTCATTACCTCTTTATCTACTGCAGATCTAACCCAAAAATCCAAACCAGTATTGGTCAGGAATACATATTTTGAGGAACCTGAATTTAACAACTGTAACGTACAAACCGTATGCACCTGTGCGTTCATAATTAAAACAGAAAGAAAAAGAAAAGAAATAAAAGTAACCTTGTAAACATGGAATGATATTCCTTCACTTTCCCTACATACAATAATGCTAAATAGACGAAAGAAGTATCTTATTCTACCGAATATTGGGAAAGCAGGACTTCACCGAAAACACGTTTTTAAATTTCCTGAATACCGGAAATGCTTTTAGAAACAAATATTTATATGTGGGGGTGAGAGAAAGGGAGAGTGAGAACTCAAACATTGAATAAATAACCAACTGTTTAAATTTAGCATCTACTCTCCCATAGATAGTAGGAAATTTTATTGAAAATATTCGCTAAGCATCCTTAAATAGTACTTGCCTCAAGTTTAAAACTTGGTATTTATCCGAATTTTTGTTTTTCATATATGTTGCTCACGAACACACCAAAAGAGAGACACAAATGCATATCCTCACACCACACGGTAACCTTGTCCTAAATATTATTTTACTTTGGGAGATGGAATATAATTCTTTCTCTGCCTTCCAGAAATCTTGCCTGTTATAGGTTGAAACATTTTCAGGTTTTAAATATGCTTAATTCTACAATGACAGGTGCCTAATATTGTATTTCTTCTGAGCTCTCATGTTTGGTATTTACTTTGTTTATTAAATATGTATGTTTGATATATGTCTCTATTGAAAACTACTAAAAGTATTATTTGCCTTATACATTTTATCCTGCTGGTTAGTCATTTTTAGACAGCATGGCCTAAAAGCAGAACTTCTAACACAGTACACACGAGCTAAAAGCTTTAGATTATCGTACTAGTGCGATAATATTCACTGTAACCAACTTTGGTTTCCACTCCAATAACATGGTAATTACTCTTTGTATTTGCACATCTTTAATAACGCGACTTGGTTTGAGTAGGTTTTACCTTTCATTGTGTCTCTTTACATTATTAATTTCTCATGGCTCTTGCATTAACTGTTCTCAATACAAATTTTGATACTTCAATTTATCGCAATTCGTTGTAGAGTTAACCTATACGTAATATTGGCAGCCTTCTGCTTTCTTTGATCTAAAACGTTATTCTTTTATCTAATATAACTTACGTAAAGATAGTGGCGGAAATTATGTACGCAGAAGAAACTGAAATGAAGAGCCAGGTAAATTACAGAAGCAGCAGAAAGAATAACACTAAAACCACTTGCCAAAAAATCTAGAAAGCATTTAATTGCTTCATTGATTGGTGTAAGACAAAGCATGTTGAAAATAACGTCACTGAAAATTACTACTGAGGCAACAGAACATCTAACATCTCGCTTTTTTAAACGTTATTTTTCTTGTTTCAGAAACCGCGTTCTAATCGTGATCTCTGTTAATTTCAGGAATCAATAAAATATAATGATTATATTTTACAAATTCGAACGCTTTTCAAAAGATAGTATATGCCACATGCGTTAAAAGTGGTCTTATTTTGTTCATTGGATTGCCTACGGCCTTCGTTTTGCAAAAATTCCTACTCGCAAAATAAAACTCCACGTTTACCCCTTGTATCATATCTAATCTACAATTAACTGCGATAATGTTTTTACTTTTTCTACTGCTAACCTACCGTAAGTACAGTATTTATTCTACACAAAGTTATATGCCGAAATCTTCCCAGAAATACACGCTTTGAGTGTCCTTCAATATAAAAAAGTATTATTAGAAAAAGATCCGTGCTGTCTGCTGTGCTGTGTCTGTGAGCGCATAATTCAAAAGTTGTTTTAATACCAAACCTGGTATTTATGTTCAGCATCCTCCAGGAGTGTGACATGAAGATTTTAAAGAAAATCCCCTACCCCAATCTACCCTTTACACGGAACGTTTTTCGAAAATTTAGTTTTCTCTAAAAATGGCTATAACGAGTTTGATTAAAACATCACATGTTTAAGAGATTTTCGCAACAAATAAAACGTATATCTTAATTTTTTTGAACATCCTGTAAAATCCTCTCATTGCGAGTAATTTGCATAACTGGTAAACCGTAACACAGAGACAAAATCTTACTAAACAGAAAATGCAGCTCTCGTTAAGCACAACATTTACGGGAAATATATACTTTCTGTGGACTTAAACATTTCAAAATATTCCTCTTTATTGGTTTGAATTGTCATACTTATGCTTTTCTCAACTGGGAACTCGTTTTTCGCTTTTCACTCGTGGTGACTGCAAAGTCATCACATTCCGACACGCTCTGAAGATTTGTCTGGATTAGAAAGAAGTAGTTAGAATAACGTGGTTGTGTAGAAATAGTTTGTAGAAGAAACGTCATGTGAATGTAACACTTCAGATTTTTATTTGTAGGTTCTTTGGTAGATGATTTTCAATGTGTACCAGACAGATGAGTTTAGTTATGGAATCACCTAACTTGTATGATCTGATTAGTTAACTGGCTGATTGACTCTGGTATTTTTACCTTTCTATTAAGTAATTTCTACTTCTTTGTAATCCGGAGGTGTAACTTTGAGTAATAGCTCTTGGAGTTTGCAGAATTTCCCATTAAAGTGTGCAGAGCCAGACTTTCCCTCGCTGTTGTTGCTTAAATTTACTTCCTACTCCAAATGTGTCCGAAAGGGATTCTAGCGGCGCCCATGATCCTTGCATCACGGGTCATAATCAGCGAAGGACCATGCGACACCAGGTTTTCCCCTCTTGTGGTACCTTCTGAGAAATAATTTCATTTGTGACATCATTACACGTTGTCCTCGATTCTGAAACGTGTACGTTCTGCCTATCCCACGCTACTCAGTTATTTGTTTCTGTTTCATCTTATACTACACTCCTCTGTTATTGTTGCAAAACATCTGAACATCACATGCTTGGTAAACATGGCTATCCAACGATTTATTACGTCGTCAGAGGAATTCAAAAATAGAACATAAACAAGGAAAATCATTCCTTGTACTACGCTGTAATGCAGTGTGTTTATTAGTATCTTGGATAGCGAGACACAAATGTTGAAAAGGTAGAATTAGACTGAAAAGTTCAATGCCATAGCCGAGATTTGAACCACGGCTTAAAGGGCCGCTGCTCTAGCCAATAATCTACCATGGCAATATGCCGGTTTGGCAATAAGTTCCCCAACTGACTCGGTTAGTATTTATTCGATTTTTCCTTTTTTGGCTTATGGTGTTTACAGGTACACACAGGCATTTTTCAACACGTTTCTTTAGGGGATCTCAAAACATGTATTTCCGGTGAAACCTCGGTATCTAATTTTTAGCAGAATGCAATACCTTCTCTACCTATTATATAGAGAAAGTATTGACAGAACCCAAAGGTAATCATTGTATAGAACTTAGCTGAAACTTCGTACCTAAGTCATTTTAGAATAAACTCTCAGTACTTCGTGTATTTTCCTTGTCAAAGGATCCTCTTGCCATATTCATTGAAATTTAATTTCCATAACCAGCCACAATATTTTCAATCACACTTTCTACTTCGCTTTTGCTACACAATAACTGCGATTAAATTTGGACATTCCTAGATAATTCGCCGCTTTGATAATATCTATTTCGCATGGTTTTTTTTATAAATAAGAAAACGCAGAAAACATTTTAATTAATATCTTTCAGTTTCTTAGCTAAAATATGTATTTCAATTGTGCTATCAAATTCCTCTCAATATCCATATACACAAATCACCGTTTATTTTACGTGGGTTCACCGTCCTTTACCGTAGCAGAATACGAATCTAGGTACTTCAGACAATGTAATTATGATTAATGATGATTCAGCCAAATCATCCCGGAAACCCAGAAGAGTAGTGCTACTTCTTGAAAATAAAAATATTGGTGATATGCCGTCTGCTGAAAAAAAGCTTGAAAAATAGACCTGAAAGAGATAAGAGTTGATAAATTAGCTTTGTTTCATTTGCAAATAAAAAAGAGTATTTTAATTAGTTCAGATACGAACTAGAGGTAACGTTTCGAGTGTCTGCTCCAAACGTTATAATCAGTGTTATCTGCATCAAAGAATATAAATCTTACTTTTGTGTACTAAAACTGCCGTGGTCCTTATATGCACACATAACTTTTGTGCACATAAATTATGTGTATATGTTCACCAAGTTTTATTAAATTATTTTGAAGCATTTTTGTTTTATTAATTTACAGGACTTTTTTAGAAAAACATCCTCTGTCTAAAACATACCGATTTTCCAACATTTCAAAGGAATACTCCTATAGTATCTTATTATAAAGTACCATCAAATAAATTATGAATGGGATATAACATGTTTATAATGCCTTCAAGGTTCTTGAGCAGTGCTTTTTCCAAGATAATGGCCAGTAGTTTCGAATTGGTGTATTGTGTCCAGTGCTTGGTTATCAGAATTTCAGCAATGCGGACGTCACCAGGAGCATTCGCTATAATTATTGCTGCTATATTTCTAATTACGTGCGTTTTCAAAATATTACACATTAATAATATCGAGTGCTTTGGTTGTTAGTGCATCAAGGATAATACTTTCTGTGTTTTCTAGAACAATTATAAATATATGATTAATTATTGTTACTCTTAGGGCACTTCTGTTACCTACATTTGGTTATTTCAAGGTGTTCGTACACCCATTTCCCAAAGGTTTGTAACTTCCACTTTCAAAAGGCTTAGCAATGGAAGCAACGTAGTGACGTAGTGCTCAATTGATCAAATCAGGCTGGTAAAACGCCGAACATCTGAGAACAGCTGTAGAAACTTGGAGCTGTCATGCTAGATGTTTAGTTGTAAAATAAATGCATTATAGCTACTCCAAGTATATTTTATTTTTGTAAGGTTTGTTTTGAATTTATTTCACTCCATTAAGCATAACCAGTATTTAAGAAATTAAGATGTTTCAAGCAGTTTGGTGGTAGTGAAATGGCTTATGGGCACTGATAGTCTTAGGTAATGTTATGATTCTCTATCGCAACGAGAATGCTTGCTTTATATCAACAAATTATGGTTTCAATTTGAATATTCAGAAGTATTAATTCCAGAAACCGAGTACGTTCTATAAATAGAGCATACGGGTCAACACCCTTCATTTTGCGAGTATCGTATTTCAGCGATCTATGAATGTCGTGTAATGGACCTCTTCAGCTTGCACTGATGACATCATTATACCTTTAAGAATCATTGTAGCAGACGCCACACCCAGACGGGAGGCATGTCCACTTGTTTCTCTTTATTAACACACAATGGGATAACACATAGGTGGCTGTGAAAACGGATTAGAGCTACCGGTCGAGGAGGTGCCCGGATCTGACCCCACAGCACCTACACCTCTCTGCGGTCAAGTTTGGTTGAGGTCTGTGAAGGTATTTCCTGAGTACCCTTCATAGCACACATCTATCAGCTTTCCAGTTTGAAGTACCTGCAATGTATTCTATTATGTAAGCTCTGAAACCTTCTTCTTATTTATTATTTAATTCAGTGGGCGAGAAACACATAGTACACACTGTTGATGTAATTTCCACTAGCTCTGTTTCGTCCAATTGTGATCGGGCTTATGAGAGCAGAAGGGTTCAAATGGTTTTTTGTTAAGAATTTTATTTCACATGTTTTATCTTTGGTATTACTAAGCAGTTTTCTCTTATATCTAAGCAGAGTACCTTATCTTTACAGTTATCTAAAAATAATTGTTCAACCAACCAAGCTCAAAAATGTCAACGGTATTTGCCATGAAATATACAAAACAGAGTATAGCAATAAAGCAGTGAATGAACAATAATAGTGAAGATAACTTACAGCGTTCAGTTATAAGCTACGTCAAATTGGAAAAGAATATAAGTTGAAAACACCTACAAGCAAACGGAAGTTATGGCTCTTCGGGGTAGATACTCTGTGCGCTCAAAACTAATAATAGAAAATGTAATATGGGAACAAGTAGCTTATTTTGAGTATTTGGGATGCAATATAAGCTATAATAGAGACAGGGATATTTAAAATATAAATCAATGTTAATCAATTTGTGGAACAATAAATAAAACTCTTCAAAATAAAACCCGAAAAGATACAAAATATAATTTTTATAAGGTAATGGCTGTGCTAGTGTTAATGCTCTGAAGCAAAAGTTGGATAACATAACAAAAGAGATAAAAGTAAATACAGTGAACAGAAATGAAATTTCTTTGTAGAGTGATAGGATGCACAAGAATTTGTTTGATATGGAATGAAAATATACGAGAAGGATTAAGTATATATAACTCAAATGAAAAATATATAAAGACATATAAAGACAATAAGAGAGCCAACATATCTCGACTGAGTACTGAAAGACTCCAAGCCTTGATGAATCAGCCTCAAGGTAGAAGAGATATTAGACGTCCGAGGAAGAGAGTGAATAACATTGTGAAGTCGGAACAGGCAAGAGTGCCTAATCCTTGCAAGGATGATGAGTGAAACATGTCTTCCGGGCTAGGATGCCATTCGCGCATCAAACAAGCCTTCAACTTTCGACTACGTATCCTAGCCCGGAAGACATGTTTTCTTAATTATTCGAGCATTTGAGCAGTTCTTTCACCACCGAAAGATATAGGTGATATATGATTTCAAGAATGTGAAATAGTTTTGGAAGTAGTTCAGAAATGTAGCATCCACCGATATCACATCCATTTTTGTGAATATCAGAGGAATTTTGTTTATTATTACGAATATCGTAGCGCGTTATGAATTACAGATATAAGAAATAAAATGAATAAAACCGTCTTATAAATCACTGTACAGAACTTCATTCCAGATATAGGAACACTGTCTGCAAGCAACGCGTCCAGTTATGAGCACTGTCTGCAAGCAACTGACTTCTGAATTTGTAAATTTTGCTATATTTCAGTTTCTTATTGGCTAATCCTAGTCCAATAGAATACCTTCATTTAACTAAAGCTTTTTCTGCTTGTTTATTGGCTATTTTATGAACAAAAATTACATTATTGTTTCCAAGAATCAAGTAGCATTAAACTTTCAAATTCATCATTGCCTTAAAGTTACCTCATTGTTACCTCATTGTTAGCAACCTTTAACCTATTATTCTCACAGCTCTTACATTAATAAATTACGTAATACATTCACATAACGTTATTACACATGTATACAATAATATAAACATATACAATGACCGTAATATGCAATTTTTACTTTCTCTACTACGTATAGTAAGTAGGGGAAGTATTGTATTCCACCCAAAAATTCGATACCGGGATTTCACCGGAAATACATGTTTTGAGACCCCCTGAATCCAAATAAAGCATTTTTGGAAACATGTCCGTGTGTGTGTCTGTGTGTCTGTCTGTCTGTGTGTCTGTGAACAGCATAACTCAGAAACGAACAGTCGGATAAACACCAAACTTGGTATTTGGGTTCAGTATCTTCCAGGGATGCGACACGAAGGTTTTCAAGAAAATCCCCCCACCCCAGAGTACCCTTTACATGGAAGATTTTTCGAAAATTTTAATTTTCTCAAAAATGGCTCTAACGATTTTGATTAAAATATCATATGTTTAAGATATTTTTATGACAAATAAAATGTATATCTTGAATTTCCTGGGAATGTCTCCAAAAGTATTCTTTATTGTGAACGACTTTTGCATAACTGGTAAACCATAAGAGATAGACAAAATTTTACTACACAAAAAATGTAGATCGCGTTAAAATACACAATTTATGTCATATACATTTTTTTTGTTGAGTGAACCATTTTCGAGATATTACTTGTTATTCCCTTAAATTTTTCAATACTTTTCTCAAATGGGAATTCGTTATTCATTTTTTTGTCTTGGATATGCAAAGGATATTAAGCTGTGGGAAAGGGAATGGTGCTGCACCTAGTAACCAGTTATTGAGAGATATGTATGTGCTTAAGGCTACTGTTATTCTATATTGCCCTTGTAAATATATATTCCCCTTACATCTACAAGAAAATTAGCAATAAGATAGACTCTCCAAATGTTTATCTCGTTTAACATGAAGTAGATGGAGAATAAGCGTTTGTAAAAATAGTTTGTACAAGAGTAGAAAAAGTCATGTGAGTGTAACACATCAGATTTTTATATATGTATTGCTTTAAGGCGGGCTGTTATTGAATTTACATATTATATAATTAGACTGAAATTATTTAAGTGTTAAAAATACTTCCTCAAATAGTACCCTTGAAACGCAGGGCAAGCGAGCTAGTAATCATATTTTGAGGACAACGTTCGAGATTATAGCTTTATCAACCAAAATCTCCGCACATTAACTACATGAAGCATTTGGAACCTTTTACATGGAATTACATTTGGGTGATTCCGCATCATAACTGGGTGGGATTGTTGCAGAAGAGAGAGATGGATGATGTAGGTGTAATATATGAGGAAACCGTGATGCAATTGTTTTTAAGAACTTAAAGAAGGTCATGAGATGTAGCCGGAACCTCTTCTTGGGAGTTTTATAAGATCATCCCTTAAAAACAACGCTTGCAGAGGCTACTGCACTGGCCTTATTTATTTACTCATTGTTGCAGACAGGGACAAGGTATAGATGTGTTACATGCTAACTTTCTTTTTATAATTTTTCAACACGTTAGTAAGCAGTAAGTTGTATAATTTAGGACAATACAAAGTAGCTTTTTATTCTGTAACTTAAATCTCTTTGAAGTACAGGTTCATGCTTGTCTCACATTAAAGACGATTATACATCTAATTTATACTTCATTTGTTGTATCTCTCTTGAAAGCATTTTTGCGTGGTGGAAGCCGCATTTAGTTAATGTTTATTACACGGTCACTAACAATGCTGTCACTAACCAAGTATGCTAACAATTTCACTTGAAAGATTATCTATCCTTTCAACTGTTAGTTAAAAGTGCTGGAAGAGTTGGATCAAGTGCTTTTCATGGATGTGTAATCATGTAATATTTATAGCAAACTACTTTTTCTGAATTTTTGGAGATATGTGTACATAAGCCTTTATCTGGCAATGTTGATTACAAGCAACATCAGTTTATTATGTGCCTTATGCAATAAATACGTTTTGTTCCTAAGAGGAACTGTTTTAGGTCCTTTCATACAAAGAATTCTGTAGCCGTTGTATGGGCAATGTTGCTTTTTTATAAAAATAATTGTAATATTTGAAAACTCAGGAAAACTTATTTACTTATTCCCTATCCGAAAGAATGTTTTGCTTCTTTTTACTTTCTCTACTACGTAGGGGAAGTATTGTATTCCACCCAAAAATTCGATACCGAGATTTCACCGGAAATACATGTTTTGAGACTCCCTGAATTCAAAAAAAATCATTTTTGGAAACATGTCCGTATGTGTGTCTGTGAACAGCATAACTCAGAAGCGGACAGTCGGATAAGCACAAAACTTGGTATTTAGGTTCAGTATCTTCCAGAGATGGGACATAAAGGTTTTCAAGAAAATCCACCTACACCAGATTACCCTTTACATGGAACATTTTTCGAAAGTTTTAATTTTCTCAAAAATGGCTTTAACGATTTGATTAAAATACCATATGTTTAAGATATTTTCATGACAAATGAAATGTAAATTTTCTGGGAATGTCTCCAAAAGTATTCTTCATTGTGAACGACTTTTGCATAACTGGTAAACCATAAGAGATAGACAAAATTTTAATACACAAAAAATGTAGATCGCGTTAAAATACACAATTTATGTCATATACATTTTTGTTGTTGAGTGAACCATTTTCGAATTATTGCTTGTTGTTCCCTTAAACTTTCCAATACTTGTACTTTTTCTCAAATTCGTTATTCATTTTTTTTATGTCCTGGACATGCAAAGAGAATGGACTGCACCGCATAGCAGCCAGCGCTTAAAAGATTTTATTATCACTTAAAACCTACCATATTCCCGTTGCATTTACAAGAAAATTATCAATAAGATTAACATCTCGATATCTCGATTAACATAAAGCTTATGGAGAATAAGCGTTTGTAAAAATGGTTTGTACAAGAGTATAGAAAGTCATGTGATTGTAACACATCAGATTTTTTTCATAAGTGCGAGAAATGCCACTCTACTTGTTTTCTAAAATACTGTGTATAAAACACACGTCTATAGGTCTAAACTAGTAAAAAAGGTGGCAATAAAATTAAGTAAGTAAAACTGAAGCGATTAACCAGATTTCTAATGCTTTAAAAGTTCTATTGCAATAGTGAAACCTAAGGAACAAATCATTGATAGTAAATTACAAATTATTAAATTATCCAGTTTTAATTTAAATTTGCCGTTTACACGGATGTGAACGTCAACGTGCACATAAAAATGTTAAACGAATTCATTATAACATAATTTTGTGGCCAAAGACCAGTTCTTTACATAGTCCTATACTCTTCCATGTTTACCACTTTTCCCTTCATCTCCAATATAAAGCATTTATTTGATGCTGTATATTTGCTGAAATCTCGTCTATTTCAAAACTGCTCCCGTTCTATACTGTTTCTTCTACAACTCTTGGGAGACAGTTTCTATTTGTTTAAGGCTGTTTCATTTCCTCTTTACGGTCTATTGTAGCATTGTTTTTCTTCAAATACTCCTCCAAAATACTATAATTACTTTTTTTCCTACACATTTCACACTTTTTTAAGATCCCATATCCGCACATTAATTTTAATTTTCCTCACTTTAACAACGTCCAAGTTTCCATATAGTGCCACCTTCCATAATAAGCACTTCACTGATGTCTACAGTTATTTCTTCAAGAATGAATGGAAAATATTATTTTCTGTATTGAAAGCTTCCATAGGCATGTTTATGCATGACTTTTTGACAACAGTTCATGTTACAAGTTATGCCACTTCCTGACTTTATGAATGAAATTCCTGAGAGAGAAAAACATATTTTCTTTAGTTAACAGACAGTCTGTCTTTAGACAAACAACGAGAGAGTCTATATAAATTGTTTCAGACCCTGCTTTTTTATTTGTCAGAATGAAATTTGACTTATCCCAGAAACTGCGGGTACAGATCCGCAAATATTCCTTGTCTTACAACCTAGTGAATAAATCCATGGAATGAAAACACTTTTGTTAAAATTTTGATGTGTTACATTCACAAAACTTTCTCTACCCTCTGTTATTTATTAGCAGATATAAAATTTATTCTTATAAAATATTAGTTTCCTAACTAGTTCATTTTAATTGAAATAAACATTTCCGAAAACCTTTATCTATAACCTTTCGTTATAGGTACAAAGTCAAATGTTTCACAAAGCTTCTGTTTTTCAACTACCACGTAGTCATTTTTGCCAATATTCCACTTTCATTCGCGAAGATGGAAAAGTTGTTATCTTTAGAACTACGTATATTTGTATGTAAATGTTATTTTTAAATTCGAATCGGCTCGTCGTGTTCGTGAAGAATTCATCCTGAAGTTTTCTGCACAATTACCTCCTTCCAGAGCTTCAATTCATGATCTTGTGAATAAACTTGAGACTACGGTGCAGTGCAGAAGAAAAAATACATGCAAAGGCATACTGTGTTAACAGAAGAAACATTAGATGAAATTGGCGAAAATCTTGAACGTTCGTCACGAAAATCACTATCAAAGTTAGCACAAAAAGTTGGGGTCAGTGACTTTAGCACATACAACAGTAAACTTGTTAAAATTTAAATCATACATTATAGGAATATAGATTTAAGAAGCGAAGACAGAGTGCTGGCACGGCCGGCTGTGGTATGCTGTGCTACCCAGACGCAAAATCCCGTGCGGGCGGTCAGGTTTTATACCGATGACCCTGTGTATATGTTTATGGATTGATGTTTCTAATATATAGTTAAAATCTCAAAATTAAGAAAACTATTTTTGTGTCGTTTATATGAAATGTTCAGCTGAGGCATAATGAGATGGCTAGAAGAAAATCCTTGGAGTTGTCTCCTATGAACCATCTCTGTCTTGAGAACCTTAGAGAGCACAAAGATAAAATACAGCCTAAGTTGGAAGACCAAGCATCGTTATCGTTGGTCATAACGGCACCTACTTGCAAGCCTTGAGGCCGTTCTGGCGTTGACTTGTGGCAGTCATCTGTGCGCAGATCATCTCCTTGTTTATCACGCTCGGAATCGAACATAATCTCAAGCTGTGATATAAATATCTTCATCCCCTATGTGGTACGCTGCTGGATCCATTTATTTATCTATTTGTTTCCTTCTTTCATTTCTCGTGATCCTTGTAGGAGTCGATACCATCGAAGAGGAAACTCGGCATGAGATGAAGGAACTTTACGACATACACACACACACACACACACACACACACACACACACACACACACACGCACATACAGGGCACGTGGGAAAGGCAAAACGTATTAATTCCACCCATCCATCAAAACGTCGGGATGATGACAGCCAATCCATCTCTGACAAATTTCCTTCTTCACAGGTAGCTGCTAGGATTTGCTTTGATTTGTTAAGTACTGCTAGGGCTTCACACTGTGAAAACGGAATAGGGGCGACCTCTATGTCCAGCCTCATGCCATAGCTATTTATTTTTGATCACTGCTTCATACCTCATACGGATCTAGTATAGGACGTGAAACAAACGTTGCACATTTAAGTATGACTTATTCCACTCGGACGGGACAAGCATGGTCTCATTTACCGACCATTTCATAGGCATTTTATGTTTTAGACGAAGAAGTACGTAGTCAAATATTATCTGATGTTATCTGAGTTCGCAAGGTTTCTAAAAAGAAGGAAAAATGCCTATTGAATACTTTGAATATACATTCTAGTGCGACTTGCAGGTAAAATAAAATTTTCCAAAATAAGTAAAATGCTCGGTGAGCGATTTTCTCTTGGAGATATAACACTACTTCTGAGGGAAAGAACAACTTCTGCGTAATACACCAAAATGAACTAAGGCCGATTACAATGGCCACTGCATACCTAATCTGCATTCCTTCACAGAAGACACTGCGAGCAAGAATCATTTTAACAAACTTCATAAAATTACAATTAAATCCACCTTTAAAATACTTTCCGTGCTATATTCGGGGCTCATATAGTAGTTTTCAGCCATAATTTAGCCCCTTAGTTGAGCAACTTCAAACTTACGAGCTCAAACTTTTCCATAAAGTGGCTTCTGAATTGGTCTCTTAAGAACCTCACCTCCTTTCATGCCTTTTTAGGGCATAGATGCTGCTTCTCCCTCCCTACATAAATTACAGTAAGTGATTTCTCAATTAGAAGTTTTTAAAAGTACTGTAATCGCATAAACCGGCTTTTTTATTTAAAGTTGTCAACACCTCCATGATTCCTTAATATCGGCATGATTGAATAAACACTTGGGTTTCCAAAAGCTGCTGAATTAATGCCAGACATTACATCAAAACTTTAATTAAAAACACTGCTGGTGGTACTTCCAGCAATATCTTTCCGTCATTGTAATCTCTTGTTGCTACAAAGGCCCATCCGATGAAAATAGCGTTTTACACTCGTCCATTATCATCTAGCTCTTCCTTTCCTTTTCTTTGTTTTTCTTTTTCTGCGCTGGCATCTCGCAACTCGCTCACTAACTTCGAAGAGGTATCGTAACACCCTCTGCAATAACTGACTTGTGAATAAAGTTATGTTAAACTATAGTTTATTAGTTTAAGATGAATGAATTATCCCCATTTCAATTTCCCTATAGCTCTCCCAGTGGTAAGGAGAGGAAGTGTTTTATTTATCCCAAATTTCACTGTGAACCGCAAATACGCTTTTTGAGATCTGCTGAATCCCAAATAGTATTTTATGAAAAAACTCTGCACGAGCCTGTGAGGGTGAGGGAGGGAGGGTGGGAGGGAGGGAGGGAGGGAGGGAGAGAGAGCAGCATAACTCAAAACCGAAGTCATGTGAATAATAAACTTCGTATTTAACTGCACCATACAATACGAATTCATTTGACACGTTAACATGAAAAACAATAAGAATTCAGTAAAAGATAACCTTTCTTCATCAAACACTTTTTTCTGCACAATTTGTCGTTTTCAAAATATTTCATATCGATGTTTTTCGTTTCCTCGCACGTAAGTGCATCTTCTGATATAACATGTTTGAAAGTTGGTGAGTATTTGTTTTTCTTTCTTTCTTTCTTTCTTTCTTCGCTTTTTTTTTTTAAATCTCCTTCGCAAAATCTCGTTAGTAACATTTCTGAATGTGTTCCCTCATGCTTGTGGTATGAATATTAATTGAAGTCATTTGCTTTCATTACGTTACATGTGACAAAGCATTGTTGCTTAGCTCGAAAGCATTTCTGGACAAAGCTATATCAAGAAAACATAGTCCTAATAGAAGTATAACGTCTAATGAATACTGTAATATAAAACTACGTACAATTTTATGTCTATAGTGAAAGAGAAGTTGTGTGATGAGTCATAAGCGTTTAAAGTAAGATATGAGCGTTCTATGTGATCAAATTGATTTTTAATACACTCTCTCAGCTGCTTGTTAACACGCCGAAAAATAGTACTTTAGCGGCCTGGACTTAGACCGTTAAAGTCGTCATGGAAACATTTAGTGCGTATTAAACTAAATCCAGATGGCAGTGATCAGTTATATCGACTTTAACAGGGTTGCTAGCAAAATACTTGACATAAAACAAGAAATATGAACCATCTTTTTTTATGTCAGTCATAAATTTCACCACATTTTTCACAAAAAATTCACAATTTAGAAACAAATATAAGTTAACATAGGTTTATTGTTTATCAAAAACCCTTCCCAAAAATGATAGACCAATTTCGCGGGATAGACAAATTCCGCAACATGGATGTAAAAATGGCAATTCTCAGAAAATTTGAAACTACTCCCTGAAAATGAAAATGCACCACTTGTTTCTCCATCATTTGCAGCACAGGGCACCGGGATAGCGCAGTGGTTTCGTTTCTGGCTCTCGTACTGAGGGTCCGGGGTTCGATTCCCAGCTTTGGGGTGGCAATTTTAAGTAGGTCTTATTTAGGCTTTCACCTCTGACTTGCTCATGTGGAGTACCTTCAAGGTAGTTCGGAATCCACGGTAAAGCTGTAGGTGCTGTCATTCCATCGCCATCCTCATCATCACTCTGCCATCAGAGGAAACGATTCCGCCCGCTGGGTGCCAAGAACTAAGAAATTGGTCCAGTCATCGCTTGGGGCAATAAGCACTGGCATCAACGTCCGTATCTGTACTGTTACGGTGGGCACTTCCTAGAAGGCGTTGGTACGGTTCATAACGCAGGCCACTGAGAGAGTACGTCAACAAATGACTGACTCTGCTTTTTGTATTTATACGAACTTATATTATTGAAGTCCTTTTCATTCTTAATGACTTTTGCGCAAAACTGGCAAAGCGTAATATATGGACAAATCTTACTAACCACAAAATGTAGGCAGACCTCGTTAATGATCACAATTTATGGCAAGTAGTTCTTTTTTCTTTCTTTGAGTTAATCATCTCCAGAATACTCCTTTCTATGGTATGGCAAGTCCTTATTCTTTTTTTTTATTTCTTTCTTGCGGTCATACAAATAGTATGTAATTTCAAAGACATAACATAGGGAGACACTCTATAAAACTCTGATTATCGCTTCACCTATCCCACTGTATAACGAAATTTGTAAGTGTGAATTGAAAATTTATCCGAATTAACAAATATTAGCTATAATAATAAATTTTGGTGAGAATAGTTTGTAGAAAAGTGAGTGGAGAGTGATGTGAATGCAACACATCAGATTTTAAAACAAATTACCGAAGATTATTACTATGAAAAATGTAAGATCTGGATGTGTTTCGTAAACTTCAACGGATTCGGATCCTAATAACTTCGCGACAAACAACAAAGCTTATTTCAGTGGCAGTTCTTCCCTATGTGAAGATAATGTGTGATAATTCCTACATTACTGGAACTGATGAAATCTCAAAGCACTTGGTATCTCCAGTACTTAACGGTTGTTTGGCATTTTGCCTTATAATCATCCTAGTTCAGAATACTGATGTTATTCCATAATTAACAACTGCTGAGACGCATTAACTTTGCTATGGCTACCACCCATGATAGAAATCAGATGGATCAAAATATTGGATTTGCACTAAAGTAATAAGTTAACAAGTGAATTATTGCTAAAAGCAGAGAGTTCACCATTCTGAGCGTGCTTTCTCATATTCCTAAGCTTAACATTTTAAACACTACACCTTTATAATTCAATGAATAAGCCAAAATGAACTGTAAGATGTATCGCATGGAAAGAAAATTTGTTACGAAGATATTAAACAGGGTGAATAAACCCCTTCAATTGGAACATATTTGTAGTGCTTACCTCACGTATCTGAGTTCCCTTTATAGGGAACACCTACCCCACAGGTTAATACAAAGAATATTATCGTATATGTAAATAAACGCTAGGGAAACTAATACTAGTGAATTTATATTAAAAGGGAAATATGAAATATAATTTTATGTATGGGATACTCTAAAAAGGACGTTGGGCAGGAAAACGCGCAAGCTAGTTAAAACAATTAGCAAGTAAGCTTTAACAGCATGGGGAGTTAGAAGAAACTAACAGAATGTATTAGAGAGAGGGCCGATTAGAGAAAGAGACAGAAATATATAGGAGTTTCCAATATATCATTACAAGCGTGAATTCTCATCCAACATCAAAACACATGATTCAATTATTGATGCGAATGTGGGCGTAAGGACATTATTATACTATAATGAGAATATACAAAGTGTATCTTTATTGGTGTCATATTTGGGGGACGTGTTTGTTACATCAAAACAGTAAATAGGTGCATATTAAAATGGTCTGAAAATCATTTTTTTCAGAGTTACAGCACAAAATCGAAAGTTACACAAATTGCTCGAAGTGGCTTCCTCTTGCTTCGATGCATACAATAAGCCTGCGTTCCATGCTCTGGTATACTCTGTTGAAAATTCCTGGTGTGTTTCGTATTTGGTGAAATCCAGTTTGGATACGTCCTTTCAAAAATTCAACATCAGTTACAGGAGTCCCATAAACCAAGGACTTCAAATGTCCTCAGACGAATAAATCCATTGGATTCAAATCAAGCGATCGAGCAGGCCATGCAATGGATCCCCCTAGACCAACCCATCTTTGCGGAAATCGATCATTCAAAAACTTACGAACTATCATACTGAAAGGGCTGTAGCAAAATCGTGTAAAAACCACATTCGTTGGATGATGTCCAGAGGCAAATTATCAGTTAAGCGATGCAACTCATTTCTGAGAAACTGGAGATAAGTTTGTCCATTCAGACGCGGAGGGAAGAAGTAGGGACCAATAAGGTGATCATGAATGATTTCACTCCAAACGTTGGTTGTCCTGTCGGACTTCATTAGGATTTTCAAATGCCCAGTTATGAGCGCTATGAAAATTGAAGATGCCGTCGCGAGTAAAAGCCTCATCCGTGAATAAGATGCCAGAAAATTGATGAACACAGCGCACTGCTGTAACATGCGTTGACAGAAACGTATTCTTGGCTCAATGCCCGCCTCATTTAATCCTTGCACACGTTGAAGGTGATATGGGTACAGAAGATTTTCATGCAGAATTCTCCAGATAGTCATATGACTAACTCTTTCCCTTACATACGTCTTGTGCTTTGTGATGGGTCTGCATCCACAGCACGAAGAACTCGTTCTTCAAGCTCAATGCCTCGTACCGCTCTTGCTCTCCCAACATCCCTAGTATACCTCTCAAATGCGCCATTTTCTCCGTGCGAATGTTCTTGCACACCGTAACTGCCTATCAGGGTACCTTTCTGCATAAAGTTCATGTGCTCGTGCTGCATTGCCGTCTGCCAGCTATACGTGTGGTGCATATCCGTCTACTCACTCATGGAATACATCTTCTTTGACCTATAACAACGAAACGGTTGAATTTCAGACGTTTTTTTACTGTTTTGATGTCAGGAATACGTCCCCCAATAAAGATACATCCTGTATATTAAAACGGAACTTTTCCAAGGAGCTCACTCTGATTCTGATTTCTTAGCGGCGAGATGCTGAACCTACGACACGTTGTGTGTAGAAGACCGAAGGAGATACAGTGTGAAGATATCTGTGATGTGTGAAGTTTAGCTTCTCATTAGTTATTACAAGTAGAGAGTAATCGGAAAAAAGAGTGCAAATATATAATTAATTGAGTGAACTTGGATAGCCGCTTCCGTACTTTTACATTTGGAATAAAATCCAGCTAATAACCGTGGTTGCATTATTCCTCTCCCACACTTCTGAGATAAGAGGCGATAGGGATAGGCTTAATTTACAGCACAAGACATCAGCCGGTGGAACTTCGAACCTGAGACGTCCAGATGGAAAGGCAAGAACTTACGCTACACCTAGCGCAACCCAGAGTGGGGTCTCGAATCCTTTGCACCTCCCACCGCATATCTTTATTCGCGGATTCCATGGTGTTTGTCAAGAAATCTTGTATGGATTATGATTAAAATCTGGAAAATAATTATTGTTCTATCTAAATACTCACTGTGCTAGTAGATTTCATAGATGAAAATGATTCACAAAAATAATGCTAGTCTTAAAATATCTAATGAACATTTTAGTTCAACCTTCTGTTGAAGGCAGAAGGTAAAAATTGACTGCAGAGAGAATGTCATTTCAATTTTCCTTGAAAAAGAATTACATTGTATAAATGCATACTCGTATGCACATAAACACAGAATATTGAGAGGGAGGGAGAGAGAGATTCTAAGTTCCTGAAGCAAAATATCCCGTTTTAAATTAATTTTTAAAAAATATATTTGTTAAAATACATGTAAAAACTACATAATTTGAAGTATTTGAAATCCTTTTAACCATAATTCGACTATAACAATTACTAAACACTGAATCAATTCAAAGAAACGTGCTTTGCAATTGTAGGGAGACAAATTAGTATTAGAGTAAAAGTAACAAAGAAGAAGAACATTGTTCTGTCACAGACACAAGCATTTATCTTGTCAAGCAGATATAAAGTGAAAATAAAATTGCTTGTTGTAACCTCATACACCTGCTCAGCTATGTTCAGTTCCTATTATTTTATATACTTAGTTATATGGACGAAGAAAACTGTACGCATTCCGATCACGTAGAAAAACTGCAATTTCGTAATGTGTCGATAGTTAGTCATTACCGTTGATCTGGTTTTCACAGAGAGTGTACAGCTACGTACAAAACTTGCTGGTCTTTCTAGATCAGAACGGTTGTTTTTCCAAATAAATTTATCCCTGTTGTCTTAACTAATATTGGACCGCACCTAACCTCACCTTTCTTTGTTCGATTGACCTGAGGTAATACACAAATATTACAGCACTAAGAAGAAACGTAGGAAGTTTGCTGAGATTGGGTATAAATAGAGTGTGAGCTTTTAGAATTTGAAAATTCATTTGTATGACTTGGAAGAATGGAAGTGATTTATGCATTTCCTATCATGCTTATTTCAGTTGTTTGAATGCCACAGGGGCAGAAGTTGGCACCAGAAGAAGGATGAGTTGATTCATATTTCATTACCAACTGGAATTACCTCACGCCGTATTTGCAAGATTCTTTGTACGTTACTTCACTAATTTTATGTCAATTTTCCTCACACAATTTAGGTTTGCCTTCAGAAAAATTGTTTTATTTCTACATGTTTCAGCCCGCAGATACATACAAAAACACCTTATGAGTGTATAAACAAGAAATTCAGTCATTTGCTTTTAGTTGAGAAACTTTTTTCACACTTTTCAAGATATGCAAGAAAAGGGTACATAATAAATATTCCCATGACCTCTTAATCTCCCGCTAGCTATTTCCTCTTGGTCGTTAGAATTTCCTAATATTTTAAGTAGTACGCTTTTAAAATGTGTCGATTCTCTTACCTCCCATTAAACTTTGCAAAGGATATCCAGTATTAGAACTTGTACAAACACTTGCTTTTTTACAAATACAAATGTTTAAATGTTGTATACAATGCATATGAGAAATCTATGATCCTATACGGTATTATCTTACGGGCTTCTAGTTCTAGAAATAGAAATATTTATTTTACAAAAATAAATAATAAGCACTATAGCAAAAGTAAGTCGAGTGACACATTGTAAATATTTCTTCATTGTTTTTGAAATGCCAATAATGCCATGTATTTATACTTTAGAAAAATATGCATCTGTTTGAATTTAAAATTACAAATCTACTTATTCGTAAACTGTAATCAGATTCGTATTAAAGTAACAAAACTTCAAAGAAATATCAATAAATTCTGCACACAGGAATTCTGTGATACAATGTAATTGCAAAAATATATAAATCTACATGTATACTATTTAAGTATATTGTACAGAAATCAAAAGAAATTTTAAAGGAGTTCCTTGAAAATATCGACAACCCAATAACAATTGTCAAATATGTATAGTATGTAACTTTAAGTATATTCTGTGCAACGTAAGCACTAGTTACTCCATTTTGTCAGTGCCTGCAATTCTAACAATACTTCTAGTGAAAATTTGTCACGATTGATACGAAATATATCGACAAATTTTTATATTAGCTGATGCATAAGTCCATAGCGTTGTAATTTCACTGCTGCACTAGAGCATGGTGTACAGCTTGTCCTCCATCATTCCCTTTTTTAGTGTTATGCTTGTAAATAGGTCTTGAACTTTGCAGATTTGAAGAAATTTTTGTCTGTTTTTTATCTAAGGAGATGGACTGTCGAGTGGGAAAAGAATACGTGCAGTTCCGACGTATTGTTCTTCTTGAATTTAATAGAGGGGCAAAGACAGTGGAGGCCATCTCTAAATAGTTTTGCTAACCACGGAAAGAAATCAGTTTGTAGAAAAGACGTCAAATAAAATGCTTTTCTCCATTTATTTAGAGTCATATTTATGTGAGCGATTTGCAACATTCAGGAAAGTCATCGGCTTCGATGAAAGTCTTCTAAACTCTTTAATCACTAATTTTATGATCCACGTCAGTCAATCCAAGAATTAGCAAACCTGATAGACTGTCAGCAGCTATTGGGAAGCATGACAAGATTTAAAACCCTACAAATTTATCCATCAACACAATATTAATACTTTTTGAAAAGCAATAAAAATATTCATATACTGGCATTATGTGATTGGCACATACAATATTTTGTCTACTAACTTGGAAACGAGGAAGCTCCCTTGGCTTCTTTAACTGAGATTTAACTGTTTCTTCGTTTTTGTATAAAACATACTTCTTTTCGGCTTGCTTAAGGAGAGATTATAAGACCTATTAAGACCTATCCCGCCAATCTTAAATTTGATAACTTCACGAGTCATTAACTCAAACTATTTAACGTATCAAACAGAAATTGGTTCCGGTGATGTATATGCTGTTAATGTTTATACAATAAAATAGTTTATTAAGGAAGATGTGGTTGTTTTCTGAATTGCACAAGCTCATATTAAAATTTATCAACAATTAATTTTTAAAACATAACCAACTAACTTATTCACACAGAAGTATATTAATAACAGAACGAAGTGCCATTTTTGTGTATTCAAAATTGTATTTAGTTATCTTCACTAGTTCCCGAGAAAACGTGTAATTTGTATCAAAAAACGTCATTCAGAGAAAACACTGTTAAAAATAGGAATTGAGGAAAACCCTTAATATATTTACAAAACAAGCACCACATTACTACGAGTAGAATATACCAAAGCTTCCATTGTACAAAATTGTAGAACAAATCTTTCTCCAAAAGATGAGCTGAAATGTATCTCTGCATGTATACGAGTTATTACTTTCCCTATCGCATACATAGTTGGTGTGTGTGTGTGTTGGTAGAGAAACTACGGCATTCCATCTAAAAATTCGATACCAAAATTTCAGTGGAAATACATTGTTGTGACCCCTGAATTCAAATGATCATTTTTAGAAAAAGGTCCGTGTGTGTGGTGTGTGTGTGTGTGTGTGTGTGGTGTGTGGTGTGTGTGTGTTGTGTGTTGTGTGTTGTGTGTTGTGTGTTGTGTGTTGTGTGTAGCATAAGTGGAAAACGAAAAACCGGATAAATACCAAACTTGATATTTAAGTTAAGTTCAGTTCAGTAGCTTTCAAAGATGCAACACGAACATTTTTTAAGAAAATCCTCCCACCTCCAACTACACTTTACATGAAAAATTTTACGAAATCTAAAAAAATTAATGTAATGATTTGGCACATAATAGCACATTTAAAGCTGTTTACTTGACAAATGAAAGGTATATCTCTAATTTTCTGGGGATAGCCTGTGAAGCCCCGTTCATGTCGAAGGAATTTTATATAATCTTATATAACTGGTAAACGTTAAGCAATAGACAAAAACGTACCACACAAGAACTGTAGAGCTCTTTAAAATACACAATTTATTAAAAATATTTTTGCGCCACAAGCTCTTTCTGAGATATTGGTTATTAATGGTTCGATTTTTTCAATGTTTGTCATTCTTTTAAGTCCTGTCGATTTTCAGTTGTTTCTCGTTGTTGCATGTAAAGAGTATGGAATTTTAAGGCCACATAATAGCGTCCAGTTCTTGAACGTTTGACTATCGCTCTTCTCTTTGTATTAATGTAGGTATTTCTGCTAAAGTTTATCTAGATTGAAGTGAAATAGATAGAATAAAATTATTTCTAAGAATACTTTGTACCTATAGCCTCTAATACACTATAGAGGGTAGAGAAAGTCATGTCCATCTAACACATCACATTTTTTAAAAATATATTGCTACATGCTGGGTAAGTGGCCTAAAAGTTCACATTATAATTAAATTAATTTTGAGTACCCAGCGCGCATAGTGACGGGATGTATACTTACTTGGCTGCGGAGGTCCGAAACGTGGTGTGGAGGTTGAGAGGAAGAAGTGTGTTTTTCACTGTACAAAATCCATAACACAAATCTACTCATACATTCCTAGATTTATTTTCCAACTGCTTAGGGTTCCTACATTATTAAAAATGGACGGTGGGAGGAGATGTCCACCGATCCAAAGCCAGGCTTACACGCGCGGTCCGTTCCTCACGGAATCCTAACTGAGACAGACGCTATCCCCCACTATTTCTGGCTAGCAACTACCAGCCAAGAGTGACGTAAATAACAATGTGTCCGGTAATGACAATTTAGAACAATAATGTAACCCCCAAATTATTAATACGCCACAATATTTAAATATAAGTATTTTGCCTGCAGTGATTATATACACACATGTAAAATTAAATAGGGAATTTCAATTTATAAGCCTAGACAATAAACTAAAAGTGGTAACTTTCGCCATTTAATCTCTCCTTAAAAGTAATCATTTAACTGAAGACGTGACTTGATTTCGGAGGCCTCACAGCTATAGAGGCATAAAATTCTACAGCAGATAGGTTAAGCATTAATACGTAGAACCACTTCTGTGATTTTTACAATTGTTACTAATTGTCTTATGGAATAAACCTAATGTTCATGTTCTGTTGCGGTTTTAAGTTTACTTTAAAGGATGAATGCTCTACAAATGGAAGGTAGGCTCGTACCGGAGAGAAAGGCAAGCATTCTCTATGGAGACACTTGGTGGTGTGGCGTACTGCGTGGAATGCAATCTGGCGATATATATCACTGTAGGTAACGACTTAATGACTGCACATGCATCAGGAGCTCTCTTTGTAAGTGTTGCGGCCTCTTACGTGTCACAGAAAGAGAACTATAGTTTATTTTTATTTTTCTGGATCTTAATCACAATCGCGGCCTGACAGAATGATTATACACCTATGAACTGGCGCTCAAACAGCTGAAAGAGTAACACATTTCCTTGAAAATCGATTTCCCCCTGTTGTGAGTAAACAACATCGACTTATAAATAGAAAAACATTTCAATTGACTCACGTTTACAGCAAACAATGTAAAAAGATAAAGCATTAGCATTAGCTCAAGGATTACTGAAAGCCTTTGTTCCAGAGTGGTTCTAGCTTCGAGAAAAAAATGTTCTCAGAGGTTAATATTATTTTTGTCAAATGGAATGTATTGAATAGATACATATAGTTGATGTATACGATAATGTTATAGAGTTTTAATTTTTAAATATTGTATATTTAAAATTTGTATCGGTGCTTTCAGATTCAGAAAACAAAATTACTGCTCCTCTATATCAACTCCAGAAGATCTGTAATGGCTATAACTTGGAAATATCAGCAAACGAAACAAAAGTAGTGGTTTCCAAGGCAAATATCCACTTAGAGCTAAAATAATTTTAAATAACAGTAACATAGTACAAGTTAGCACTTTGAGTTATTTGGGCTATCAAGTATCGTTTAACAATGACTTCGACTTGAACAATAAACTAGTTCCAATATATGCCAGGTGGCCCAAACGTCTTATGTTTCTCGCATCCATATGTGCAAAAGAAGTTGTCGCATCACTGCTGTTCAAAGGAGCAGCACAGACACAAAATGAAACGTCACTGAGGTAGTGCTGCTTTCTGCAGGTGTTTACGTGTAGTTTCTTACTGATAAGCATCGCGTGGTCGACGGCTCGAACCAGGTCATTCGGACAAAAAGGTAACGTTTACCAATAACCAACACACAGACATGGTTATGATCTGTGCAGAGACACACCAAAATGCAGCTCAGGCTCGAAGACTGTGTTCTGAACATTTTCAGATCGGTATCTGTGTTCTGCACACTTTATTTTTTCTTTTTTTGGACGTACAAAGATAATATTAAGAAATGATAATCATTCCAAGTAGAACGTGCGCCTGAGAGGACCTTATATCAATTCGTTCAACAAGGCGGGCATGCTTTTGCGCATACTTATTATGAATGATGCACTAATATAAAATAATTTAATTCTAACGCATCATAAATACATAAATATAATAAGAATAGAGTTTTGTTTAAACTTGTTTACCTTGCGGCACCAATTGTTGTCATATATTTCTAATTGTAGATTAACTGTCATGGAACTGACTTAACACGTTTTCTCAGGTTTGCGTCAAACAGCAGTCCTGAATTCTTGTAAATGGGTAAATTGCTTATTAAATAGCCGATAACACCTCCACACATATATAGGCACTCTCACATTCAAACACCAGACTCTGGGCATACCGTGAAATGCTTTTGCTTGAAGACGACTTCTGTAGCCCAGCTGAAAATCGAACCCGATGCACCTCATAGAACCGGCAGTTTCTTTACCGAATGAGCTCTAGGACCAGTAATAGCGGTTAAAGTGTTCGTTTTCAAGTACTGGTTTTTCATTTAGGGGTTTCCTCTATGTCGTTGTGGAGTCTCCTTTGCAGTTCTGCTTAGGCAAACCTTTTGGCATTCCCGCTTATCCAGTATAAACTAACTTCAACTAAGGACGGCTTGTGTGGACCACCTGGTATATATATATATATACTTCGTCCCATGTTTTATATGGTAGTAAGACTTGGGCCCTGAATAGAACAGGAAAGCGAAAAATAGAAGTAGTTGAGATGAGATTTCTGAAACGAACTGTCGGCCATACTCTACGTGATCATAGTCTAAATGAAAAATAAGAGAAAACCTAAAAATTCTTAACGTAGTTGAGAAGATACAGAAATATAATGTGAATTGGGCAGAACACCTGCAACGAATGCATTCTTCTATACCAGCAAAACAGGCTTTAATTTATAGGCCAATTGGATGGCAAGATGTATGACGCCCCAGGAAAAGGTGGCAAGACGATTTCCAAGTCGGAGTAAGCTTAATCTATAACCATGTAGGAGATGAAGAAATATTTCTATAATTTAATCCCGATCCGAAGCATTACATTACTTATGAATCTCGAAGCGATGCCTCTGTACGCTACGGATCAGATGATGAACGTTGGTGGTTGTAGTAATACAAAATCAGGTAACGGATGAAACAATCATGCTTCTTCATCATCGTCATCTCGTCAGGATCATATCATCCCCATCCTCTCAGGGTTTACACTTCGTCTGTTCCGATCTCATATTTTCTCCTCGGTCTTCCGATGTTGAGGCGTCCTGGCAGTTTAACTCTAGCACTGCATAATTCAGGACAGCCATTCTGCTAGTGTCCAATCGACGTGATCCTTCAAGTTGCTCCGTATTTTATTAATTTATTAATGACACCCTCTATTTGAAGTTCTTTACTTAGTTGACCTTTGGGATTCTTCAAACTTTGTGGCCTTTCATAGCTCTCAGGAACCTCATCTCGGCTGGTTTCAGTAGTTGCAACCTCTTTTACTCACAATTTCTTTCTTCTTTTTCGTCCTCTTCAAACCCTTTTGCTGTCAGGCGTCTGTTCATCCTTTGTATCCATTTTTTTCCATATACCTGTATCTATACACATCTTTTTATGGCGCCCATTGTTTTTCCTCGTTTTTGTACTCTTCGTTGTATAGCTTTTCCCATTTAATTAATTGTCCTCGTCTTCCCATAACAAGAGTGACGCTAGACATAGCGCCTATCTATATATCTGACGGGCGCTATGTCTAGCGTCCAGCCATGAGTCGACTATTTCTGAGGATGCCCGACGGAGAGACGGGCGAAACTTTTAGGTGCTAAAACATCTACTAGACCACGGTCTACAAGCCCTGGAACTTCATTTTATCAAAAACTTGTTTGTTAAGATCGAAGTTTGTGTCTCTTACTGCGTCTTCTCAAATTAGAACTGCTCAGATCAAGTAACTTCAATGTGTTTTCTGAGGTTCTCTAGATTTTTCTGAAGTAACATATGACTGAGTTGCATAACTAGCCCACCTCTTTCTTTAAAGCATAAAACGAACAACAGAGAAGTAACTATCATCGTTACGCGACAAGCTTATATCAGCACTTTGAATATAAAAATATGCAAAGACCCAAATGGGCAGAAATCTGAATAAAGCTATTATATTATCTTCACATGACTTTCTCCACAAACATTTATTTTTATCTATCTTCTACACTATGCTGTTACAAAATCTTAGGCATTTCATTTAATTTAGGTTAATCGAGAAATTTGTAGAAACGATTTCATTACACACTTCATTGCACTCGCAAAAGTAATATAGGAGATGAGATAAATAAATGTTTAAGAACAATCGCTATCGCTGACCTTGAAATCCATGACATCGCGAGAAACAATTTAATGGTGACAGCACTTCCAGAAATAACACTATTGAAAAAGAAAATACTAATGCCATAAAAAAGTTATTTGAAGTAAATTGTTTCTTTTAAAGATGCCAACGTTTTCTGTGAAATAATTTTATCTATATATTTTGGTTTACCAGTTATACAAAATTATGCAAAAGTAATTTCAGGATGAGAGTACTTCGCAGAATTCAATATATACATTTTTTTAGTTCTATAAATATCTTAAAAATATGGTATCTTAATGAAAATCATTGTTCATTTTTGCCAAAATCAGGAATAACGAAGGTTTTTTTCAGTAAAGGATAGTTTGAGGTTGTAGCGTTGTTTTGATAATTTTCGGTCCCATCTCCAGTGGGAGTTGAAATTAAATATCAATTTTATTAATCCGACTCTTGTTCATAGACACACACAGCTTTTTATAAAAACGCTTCTTTATTCAATGGGGCACCAAACGATGCAATTTCAGTGAAATTTCAATATCGAATATACTTCCACCACTTACTAGGCAAATGGTAGAGAAATTAATACATTCTGTTAAATGTGATCAAAGTAGACGGTGGTCTGAAGATGCATAAAATGCTTCATGCTTTAAGTTAGTTACAGAATTTATTTTTACCTTCTCTACCACGTACATAGTAGTTAGAGAAGGTGTTGCATTCCACCCGAAAATTCAATACCCGAGATTTCAACCCGAATGTTTGTTTTGAGGCCCATAAATAAAATAAAGTATTTTTGGAAACACGTCCATGTGTATGTGTATGTGGTGTGTGCCCGTGAAGAGTATAACTAAAAAGCGAAGTGTCATCGGATAAATACAAAACTTGGTATTTGAGTTTAGTATCTTCGAAGGATGCGACACAAAAATTTTCAAGAAAATTTCCCACCCTAACTACTCTTTACATGGAACATTTTCAGAAAATTTTGATTTCCTAAAAAATGGTTCTAACGAGTTTGATTAAAATACTATATATGGAAGATTGACAAATAGAATATATATCTTAAATGTTCTGGGAATAGCCTAGGCCAGAGGTGGCGAAAACGTGACTCGCGAGGCATTTTGACTCGCAGGCGCACGTTCCCTCTCTGCAACCGTCCGTTTGATTTTCACATGCTGCTGAGTGACGCAGTGCGTGTTGCATATTTGGTGACTCGCGGAAGGAAGTCGTTTGTGCCACCCTTGGCCTAGGCAGTTCTTTTCATTCGAAAGGTATTTTGCATAAACTTGTATAACTGTAAACGCTAAGGATAGACGAAAACTGGATCTCTTTAAAACACACCATTCATTTAAATTAAGTTTGTTGTAGCATAAGCCGTATTTTAAAGTATCCCTATTAAAGTTTCGAATTGTTCAATATTTGTCATTGCATAGAAACAGTATGGAATTTTAAGGCCGGCATATAAGCGTCCAGTTGTTAAATACTTGACTATCGCTGTTTTCCTTTGTAGCTATAAGGAAGTATGTAATGCTACTTCTGCAAGGATTTATTTGGATTAAAATGTAGTAGGTAGATAAACAGTAAGCATAGTTTGTATATCCATAATTTTATTTGATATAATTTTGATAATTTCATAATTTATTTGAGCCTTTAAGTATAAAATACAAATAACTTAAATAAAAGATACAATATTCATAAAATGGAACTTACCATTAGAACTTAGAAATAGTATTAAGACATTTTTGCATATTGTAAAATTGGTTAACTTTTAGTCTTGAACTTACATAATTCTTGAAATGTTTTAATTTTAAAATTCTTAACCTCTCAGGAAGCATCTTATATATATATATATTGATTGCATTAAATACATGAGAGTTATGTATTTTACTTAATCTAGAGAATGGCATATGTATATTGGAATTGTACCTTGTATTATGAGTGTGGAAATTGCTTCTGAGATCATAGCTTGCAATAGTTTTCTTTAAAAATATTAATATAGAAATAACATATAAATTATACAGAGTTAAAATTCCTTTACTTATAAACAAAGGCCTACAGGAGGTATCAGGAAAACTTCTAGTAATTATTGTAAATGTTTTTTTTGTACATCCTTTAAGCCAGCACTATTACCATACAATATAAGACCATACCTAATAATACTTTCAAAATAGGCATGTTTTATATAAAATTTGGGTATCCTATTTATAATATTCCTTAATAAATATATAACTCTTGACAACCGTTTACAAATATAATTTGTGTGAGCTTGCCATGTTAGCTTTTGGTCAAGATAAATGCCCAAAGGTTTCACTGGTTCTTCAGAAGATACGTTGTTTACACGCTTAAGCGTGAATATTAACTTCTTAGTCTTATCATGATTTACTACAAGACCATTATTTGAATAACATGTTTCAATTTCATTTATAACACTAATAGAAATGTTGTTCAACTCATCAATCTCTTTATGAGTAATCAAAAAAGTAGAATCATCAGCATAAATTAAGGATTTAGCCGATATATTATTAGTTAGATCATTAATCATTAATAGAAATAAAAAAGGTCCCAATATAGAACCTTGAGGTACACCAATCTTTATCATGGATACATTAGTTCTATTACCATAATTTCAACTACATGTGCTCGATCTGACAGATGATATTCAAAAAAAATTTAATTCATTTTTAACACCATAATAATTCAGTTTCATTAACAACAGTTCATGAGGTATACAATCAAAACCCTTGTTAAGATCCTAAAAAAGAGTATTAGTAAAAGCATTAGCTTCATACAACAGCCAGATCATTCACAGCATCAATTGTTGATCTTCCAGAGATAAAACCACACTGAGAGTGAGTAATAAAATAATTTTTCATAAAATATGATCTTGATTGCCCTAAAACAACACTTTCAATTATTTTACTAATTATTGGTATTATTGCAATTGGTCTATAATTTCCTGGATTATTTCGATCACCACTTTTATATACTAGCACTGTTTTTGCAATTTTAAATATATTGGGCAAATAACCAGCCTTTAAGCACTTATTTATACATATGTTAAGAGGTAAGTATATAAAAGATATAATTTCTTTAATTATATTATTCCTGAAACCATACATATCTTCACTGTCAGATATTTTAAATTTATTTACAACATTTAAAATCTCTTCAGTTGTAACTTCATCCCCATTAAAACTAACATTGTTTGGAATACCTATACTCTTTAGTGCCTCAGCCATATTGTTACTATGAGAACTTGTCTTGAGTTTTTTTACAAATATCTTCAATTACATTTGAAAAAATGTTTTACAAACTCCTCAGGTAATATATCTATTTTAATTATATTTCTTTTAGTTCAAAATTTATTACTTCCCATGCAGCTTTACACTTGTTACCTGCTCTTTCAATAAATTGCAAATTTCTGTCAGTTTTCATATTAATTACCTTAGATTTGTATAAATTCCGTGCAATTTTGTATAATTCACCATTTTCTTTTGCTTTAGCCACTTTATAAATCGTATTCAGGGCCATTACTTTATTTCACATTTTAAATAATTCAGGAGCAAAAAAAATTTAAAGATGAGTCTTTAATACGGTTGACCCTGTTCCTATACATTGTTTTCACACAAGAAAAAACAATTTCCATGGATATATAAAAGATAATTAAAAAACTGTGTAAGACTTTCCTTTATACCATTATAGGTTGATACTTAATCCCAGTTTACGTGACTAAGATACATAATAAAAAAGATTATATTCGTTTCGGAGAACATATGTTTATACGAAACTACAGGATTATTAGCATTAGCGTCCTTAAACTTAATATCCAGCGTTAAAATTAATGTCTGGTGGTCTGAAAGAGCAGGATCAAATACGTCAGTAATATAATTTCCATGGAGGAAATTAGTTACAATGTTGTCCAAACAAGCTTGATACATTGTAGGTTTAAAATTTGTACAATAATACCCAAAGTATCTAAGTAAATTTGAAAACATCGTAGCACTATTACAACTTGTTAATGTATTGTTAAAGTCACTACAATTTAAAACCTTAAATTTCATTTTCGTACAGTATGTTTTCTAACGGTGGACGATAAATACTCACTACTATTACTTGTAAAGATATAATTTGAACAGCTACAACTTCACATTGTGATTCAGTACAGAAATAGGACATATTCATCTCTATATACTCAGTGCCACTTTTCAAGTAAAGCAAACGCCCCCATTCTTTTGTTTATTACGACAATATATACTTCGTAATGAATAAACTTCCATATTATAAAACATATATTCTTGTAGCCAATGCTCGGAAATACACAAAATTTTGCATTGTATTTGTAACATTATCACTTCTAGCTCATTAATTTTATTTCGTAAACATTGCACATTTATACACATCACATCATTTTGTTCCAAGTGTACCGGAATCAAGTGGTCTTTAACTCGAGCTTTTGACGTAAAAATACAAAATGTCGTACACGTGCATCTTTAGGCCACATATCAGGGTTCATAACAAGCTTTTCATTTTCTTCATAAATATCGATCTTGAAAGATGCCTAGAGGACAACTATTCACAACACACTTCGGAGCAAACCGGTTTTAAAATCAGTTTTAAATAAATATAGAGGGCAGAGAAATTCATGTGAATATGTCACAGCAGATTTTTTTATTACAATTCTCATGAAAAAGTGTTTCTTGTATAAAAGATACATATTTGGGTATATTGGATAAGTGTTAAATATGAGCTTAAGTTTCATTCTTATATCTCAAGCGTATCCACATCGAAAAAACCAATCTACTTGGAAGGATTAGTAGGTTAGAATTTCTTCAGTTGTGGCAAAAGTGTCTTTCTGCAGTTTATCACCAGGACACAAAAACCGCTCTGTTGTGGCTTTGCAATGACGTGCTCACTGCAAACAAGGGCCCCTAGCTCAGGAGTGAATTATCGAGCCACTTGAAACGCTCTTCTTGCCATTAATGGAAAATAATGAAAAAAGCAAACCACCAAGGTAAGTGTTTTATAATTGATGGATGTCGAGCTTCTTAGAGAAGATAATTGGGCCCTCAATTACAGGCGTGACGAGAATGGATCAGTGCTCTGTTTTTGCTCAGACATTGCTGCTCTTTAAGAAAACATTTCAGCACAATAACTGCCTAAGCCTACATTCCGTTTTAAGCCTCTTCTTTAAAGTAAAACCTAAAATTGCAAAAATAAATAAATAAATTAGCCTTATTTTAGACATCTGATTACACATTTAATCATAAAAAGCGTAATATCTTGTGTGCTGCAAAACAAATAAATCTGATGTGTTACACTCTCAAGACTTTCTCTGTCCTCTACAGCTTATTAGTGGGTGTACAAATTATTCTTAAGAAAGTTCTTATCCTATATACTTCATTTTAATCGAGATAAACCCTTCCAGAAATAGATGCAATACACATTTCATTATAGATACAAAGGGAACAGCGATAGTCAACTTTTTAAAAACTGAACGTTGTATGCTGGCCTTAACATTACAGAGTGTTTTCATGCAATCGCGAGAAATAACTGAAAATCGACAGGACTTTAAAATAATAACAAAGTATTCCAAACTTCGATCCATTAATAACGGATATCTCAGAAAAGGTATACCCCACATAAAAGTTAATTTAAATAAAATGTGTATTTTACAGAGATCTACACTTTTTGTGTAGTAGATTTCGTCTATCGCTTATCATTTACCAGTTATACAAGATTATACAAAATTCCTTCCGAACAAAGAGAACTTCACAGGCTATTCCCAGAAAAAGAAGATATACATTTCATTTGCCATTTAAATATTTTTAGTATATGGAATTGTAATCAAAATCGTTACAGCAATTTTTTATAAAATAAAAAGTTTCGAAAAGTTTTTCATTTAAAGGGTAATTGGGATTAAGGGGATTTTATTAAAAATCTTTGTGTCGCTTCAACGAAAGATGCTGAACTTAAATACCAACTTTGGTGTTTTTTCGGCCTTTCGTTTTTGAGTTATGCTACTCATAAACACACATACGCAGACACACTTTAAGAACCCTTTTTTAAAAATACTTTCTTGTGTTTATGCGGCCTCAAAGCATATTTTCGGTGAACTCTCGACATCAAAGTTTTGTGTGAGATACAACACTTCCGTTATTTTCCCTACTACGTAGTAGAGAAAGTAAAAACGATTGTCTAATATATACGTATCAAATTGCGGCGCACTTGTAACAAATTACTATAAAGGTTACAAGAAAGAATATTATGTTCGATATTTGAAATTATTCAAAGTCATAAAATCATATAAAATGGAATTTCTGCACTTCCTATTTGTCCCTATCATATTAAGACGTACAAATTTTCTGCGTTCTCTTATACTTACACGTGCGCGGATCGTGTTTCTATAAATGCCAACATTTTAAGTTTACAGTCACTTCTGAATCATATAGCAACGATAAAAAAAATTAATACTGCCTAATTAAGCAAACTTGGTTAGATGTGTTTTCGGATATAAAAATCTCTAGACTCTTGTAATCCTCACTATTTTCTGCACTGTACGTTTTGAAGGAAAAACAGCGCTTTATAAATTTTCGATAAGAATAATAATGGAATAATAAAGCATAGTTTGCTCTTAATTTTTTAGCTTAACCTCCATAAGGCCAATATTCTGGATACTTCGTGCTTGAGATGTGACCATTTATTCATGTACCCAATTTGACGTTCACTCACTGTAAAGCATCCATGAATGTATCAAGCAAGTATGGTTAATATTCCAAGAGTAGAATACAGGAATACCGCATAGGTCATTATTTGCACTAAGAACTTAGGGTTGGTTGCGGAGAGGCGTTCTTGGGGTATTGAAAGTACATTGGCGTGCATAAAATGTGGCCCATAATGGAACGGAACTGTGACAAAATGCAGCCACACCCCCATCAGCGTGACCACCTCTGTTTTTCGAGCATAATTCTATCCACTTGATTGACAGAGTACTTTATCTCCCCCAAAGTATGGCCGAAGGGTAACATTATAACTTAAACCTTTTCTTTTTATGCTACGTTTTCTTATTGCCATTTAGTAGCGTCAATAACTTACCTTCGTCTCCATGATCGTTAATGACAGCTCTCCGACATTATTAAATTTCGTTCAGTTTAACGAAACATGCAATTAATTCTTCATCCCTTCCTCTACAAGGCCGAATTATATTTTAATTGGTTTGGCTGTTTCTTTTGTACCAATGGTGATGAACCCTCCACCAACCCTCCATTCCACATAGATTAAAAGCATCGTTCATTGCTTAGTTTGTATGTCCCTGTGTTGTTTTTCAGGCTAGTCGCATAGAGAAATGATAGCGGTTGGGGGCGTAAAATTTGATTATCTGAAGGAGAAAACCTTACGGAGGGAAAAAGCACTATTCGATCTAGGAGAATGGTCTACTTTTTGTGCACGACAGTGTACAGGTAACTCAGTAATATCTAAAAAGTTGCAAAAAGCAAGACTATAGATATGCTTCAGTATTATGCCGTACGGACTCAGTTTGGTTTAAATATGCTGCCATTTGAGGAAACAGGTATTGGTCAGGGAAGCTTGCTCGTTTCTTGAATCCCCTAGAGCCTTGATGTATATATACTCAATCAATGAGGTGTGAACTATAGAAAACTTTATTTATGTACGTTATTTCGATCAAGTAGCTCCAAGCCACTCCTTCCTATTTTTGAGTTATGCTGTTCACGCACACACACACACACACTTGGACCTTTTTATGAAATGTTTTTTTTTGGGGGCGGAAATCAAGGAGCTCAAACGATTACATACAGTGAAATCTTGGTATCGACTTTTTGGCTGGAAGGCAAACACTTCCCCTACTAATTGTAGAAACGTAGTAGAGAAAGTAAAAATATATAAAACGCGTCAGAGAAATTAGGCTATTGAAACCGTTTGGAGGGTGCAACCTATATATATATTTCCGATTTTACAATGTACAAATACTTTTCCGGCACCCAAGACTACAGCTTGTCACTTTTCTCCATTCCTGCCTGCTGGACCATAAATCTTCCTCAATTTCCAATCTGTCATTGACCCTCTAATTCCTTGAATCCAAGTACTATGCGGTCTTCCTTTTCTCCTCGTGCCAGCCACTCCATTATTCTGTTGGATAAACTTTCATCTTCCATTCTTTCGCATGCCCATATAATTCTGATTGTTTCTGTTGAATAAAACCTAAAATTGATTTATGAACATTCATATTTTCTATAATCGCATTTCAAAGTTTTTTTTTCCCCTTTTGGATCTCTTCGAATAATCCATTTCTGTTAGTAATAGGTTTATTTTCAATGGTTTTCAACGTGGTTACAACCTACTTGGCCAAAACCGCAACAGAGATATCAAGAAATAATAAAAATAAGCTAGGGTAATTCATAAAATTAAGTATACTAGAATGAAATCACAAGGAATGGATGCTTGGGCACGGAACCACATAGAATAGATGAATTATTAAACTAAACATAGTAAAACTCGAGAGCGAGGAAGAGTCCATAAAGACCAAAAGTGAAGTCAGATGAGACCATTTAGTAAAACCAAATCTCGCAATCAGATCAGATACTTTGTTTTGTCTATTTAAAATTCCTGCGCGGTGTTTACTTTTCCTGTTGCTTACCTATGGGGTAGAAACCATTGCCTTCTACTCGAAATTTCAATATTGTGTTTCATTGGAAATACAGGTTTTGGACTCCCTGAATAAATATAAATATGGTGTTTTAAAACAAATTCACTTCGCATTAACAGGTGTACCACTCGGCCACAATATGAGTGTGCTTGAAGGACCACTCGGCCACAATATGAGTGTGCTTGAAGGAGGGCGCCAATGCTTTTGTAGACAATGTGAATGTCATCAAGGCTAGGGATCAGAGGGGAGTGCAGGGCAAGGCCATAGGGGATGTACAGTTGCACAATGAAAACAGTACTGCATCTGTGGGTTTCAGCCTCGTTAGTAAATGCAACATGCAACTGAGGATGTTTTCTTTACCAGATTCTTCTTCTGATGTCCAGCCCACTTGTTCCGCAAGTGTTTAGCTCCTCTTTCCACCGCACGCACTCATATCGTGGCCGAAGAGCAGTATGGCTGGTTGGCTGGCAATCTGCCTGTGAACAGCTAAACTTAAAAACGAAAGTCGAATAAATGAAAAATGTGCAGCTGAGTACGGCACCTCAAGCAGTGGACACTATGAAATGATAGTTGGGAAAATAACGCTCTAGCCGTAAGTTTGGGGTACCGCTCCAGTATTTGCTAGTTAAGTGGACTGAGAAAACCCTGAAAAAAGCTCATTCAGTAAGGACGGTCCTGTCGAATTACAACCGCAGACCTGCCGTCTACTAGCGGTTTAATATTCTTAAAAATACCTTGTAAAAATCTCTGAGTTTTATATAAATAAACCATAAAGGATGCATAAAGACATACCATGGAAGGTATGTAGAGGTTCATAAACTACAGTATGGTGTAGATCTATTTCCGAAAATTCTTGATTTTCTTTTTACTACATATAAATATTGTGTAATATCAAGACTAGCATTTATCAATCATCTAAGCATTAACTGTTGTATCACTTGCTTTATAGTGTACAAAATATGTAGGTAATTATTCTTGTCATGATTAACAAGAAATAACACAACTTTACTGTGAATAATTTTTAGAACATATGTGAGAATACAGAATAAACTGAGAAAGTCATGTCATTTTTACAAATTTAGTTGGTATCACTTCCATATATGTTAATGAAGTTATATATAAATACTTATGAAATCGAGGACAGAGTACATCTACAATAATCCAGAATGAAAAAGGAAGAAGCTAAGCACTAGATATTGCACGAATGAAATAATCTAACCCACTGTCCTTATAAGCGACGACACTTACGTAGGAGAAACTGGCGCCATTTTGAGATGAAAGCAGTAAAAGGCCGTTAAAATAATCGAAAAAGGTCACTAAATTAATGTCGCCAACATTTGAAAACGCTGCGAAAGTAACGTAAGGATTTAGCTTCACAGATCCTACAGCTATGCTCTGTCGTCGTTTTGCAATTGCGGCCAGTTTAAATTGACTGAAGAATTTAATGTGATCTAATACTTGAGCTATTGAAGCGAGTTGCCAACCATTTGAAAATAAAGATTGAAACTAATTATGGATCGTAGCACTCGAAATATCACAGCTAAATTATTATACCTTCTAACTTCTGCAGTATCAAATTTACGATTTGAAATAACTGTTTCCACAATGCAAGAAACCAAACGGCAACTGCTGTGAGTAGTTAAAATGTTTACCGGCAAAATCCCTCACGGCTAAGTAATTGATAACCCAGCAAGGTCTTAAGCGCTAAGAACTGCCGATCATCGTAAAAGACTGTAAGGCCCTAGGGCTGTATGCGAAAGAAAAGAAATGAAAGCCACTATTTTTGGCAATACACGCTCTTTTATTATTTAAGCCCGCCTACTTTAGAACTACCCCACCAAGGTTCCTACATTACACGTTGCCAAATCTGAAAACTCCTACGCATACATATGTGACACTGTTACTAGGCGGTACCTCTCCGACTCTCAGAATTTCATTACCTTTCACTTTTTCAGAATTTCTGCCTGCGTGACTGTTCAAACGTACTGAACTTACAACCAAATTGCATTCCAAGAATCTTTAAACTAAGTTTTTCGCTCCTCACGCTGTTACTATGGGTTTGTTTAATGACTCGCCAATTACCTTTTTCTTCGGACAAATCTTTTAACTGAAGCTTATTATATTATATTTTGGTTTAATATACGGAAATTATTTAATACAACTATTTGTTTATCTTACTACCATTTCTTTTGTTAATTGTTTATATTTTTACGTCAATAATCACGGTATGTACACTCGGCTACGCTTTGCAGTTTAGGGCCCTCAACCCTGGGCTATATTGACAGCGGAAGCAATGCTCCCGTAATGCCTCGAGTGGGATGCGTGCGTATAACTTTGGTTATAATGAACAGAGGTGTAAATAGTTGTCATAAATCCTTTAAAATATTTTATTCTGCAGCATTAATTTGTGTTATAAGATACATTTGTATATATATATATATATATATATATATATATATATATATATGTGTGTGTGTGTGTGTGTGTGTGTGTGTGTTTGTGATACACAAGAAAATAATTATGGATATGCCTGTGTGTCTTTATGTATAGTTGAGGCAGTATTTTATATTACAACACTGTGAATGCCAGAGTGATTGTGGTGTAAATTAGCATTATTGTATGACAATGATTTGAGATGTTTGTTAATTATAAGCATTGTTAGGAAATAAGTTTACACGGCTTCACTCAAACTGACAATAGGAGCGGGTAACAATGTAGCGAGGGGGTGAGTTGTTTATTAAATAGAAGAGACAAGCAAATGGCGTCAGAGTAGCGCGCTTTTCTTTAGAAATGGAGGGAATATCTTCCCTACAGCATATGTGTTCGTAATTTTGTTTGGATAAAAAAATAGACGCTAATGTTGGCGCGATTTATTAACCAATAGCGGCTCTGTTATAATGTTTAGGCATATCGGGGTGAGGGAGTATAAATTATGAAGTCAGAGACAAGTATCGCACAGTTCATCAGAATCATTCACGGGTTACACGTCGCACAGTTTAAGAGAATCATTCACGGGTTACACATCGCACAGTTCAACAGAATCATTCACGGGTTACACGTCGCACAGTTTAATAGAATCATTCACGGAGTACACGTTACGTAATTCTACAGAATCTCTCGCGTCGTAAAGTTAGTTACAAAAATGTGAATTACGCGAATTAATAATGCGCGGCAAATAAGTGATTATAGTTACATAAAATATAACAGTTTCAGTCGGGCGTGTATCAAAAGTAATTATGTCAAATTAATAAAGTGTGACGGCAATAAAAGTGTAAAAACAAATTCTTTTATCAGTGTTATCTTTTAGTAACAACTCCTTTCCGTTTACACACCCTGTTCAAGAGATTTGCTCGACTGAGTAATAATAGCTAGCCGGAGGACAAAGAACCCAAAATTCAAAATAGTAAAACAATAACAGGCGCTCAGCAAATAAGATAACACGAAAGTTACCGCGACATAGTGAGTACGAGTGCTTCTCATATATGGAAGTATTGTATTTGTTTTTTTATGAGTATCTATAATCGATAAATTAGGTTTCCTTAGAAAAGTTTCTTGGCCATTGATTCGGTAAGTATTTCATATTTGTAAAGTACTCCATCGCCAAGCAAGCAGTATAAGATATCCTTTTGAGTCTTGTAGCTTATGAACAAGCGCGACTAATTCCAGGCGGCATTTTGCTCTGTGTGTGTGTGTATGTTTGTGGTGGGGGAGGAAAGGCAATAAATCTCTACCTGTAGGGATAATTTTCCCGGAGCTGCTCTCATTGTCCTCAAGACATCGGTACGGGCACACAACAAACGGACCTAATGCAGATAAATGCAGTTTTCTAGGAAAGAAAGTCGCCGAGTACATGCTACTTAGGGCTGCGCTCCTCTTTTCTTGTAGTATTGTTTCTGCGTTTATTTGTAACACGTGAAGCTGAAAGAATAGCCTGTCTCACAGTCAACTGTTGCCGCAGTTCCAGTTCACTTGTTTCTGACATTCTGCTTTTCTTGAGCGATCAAATAATAAACATGTAACATTTAATGTATTCATTTATGTATTTGTTTAATGTACCTAGGTAACTTCCTGCATATACAACTGCGCGGAAAAAAGATAAAGCAAAAAATTGTCATGTTTACATTCGCATGACAATCTCTACTCACTCTTTTACAAACTTTTCCTCACTTCATTACATTTCAAAGTTCTCCAGAATCGTTTCCTGGGTTTGCCTACAGATCTCCTTCCTTCAGGATTATACTTCATTATTTGCTTCGTGAGTCTTGCGTCGAGTATTCTCTCTATGTTTTCTTTCCACTATTGTTTAAAATCCTTAAACTATTGTTAATATAAAAAATTCTAGTTCTTCTCTTATACTTTGATTTGTTATATGATCTTAGTTTGTGTATCCCTTTGTATTTTTTAACTATTTAATTTCTGAAAGCTGTATTTTATTTTTTATTTTGTTTTTAGATAATGCCCAAGCTTCATGTATATTAACACAGGTGCAGCCATAAATTTATAAAACTTCAGTTTTGTTTCTTTATGTATTTTGTTTCTAATTGTTCGACTAACTGTTTTGCACATTCTCAGAAATTTGTATGTTTTTGTCTGCATCATATTTCCTAGCATAACCAATATCACACCCTAAGTAATTAAACTACTCACTGGTTCTGTACAACGATTATTAATAATTCTATTGTTCTAGTTGTTTCCTTTCCTATGAATAACATTACTTTTGTTTTTGTAGGGGAAATTTTAATATTGCCATAAGTGAGAACACCAGTCATTGCGAAACACACTTTATTTATCACTTAGGCACTCAGCATAGCACAAACGTCACACTTGCGGCACTCATGGCACTCACTCGGAACACAATACAACTGAAGTGCCGAATCACAACTGAACTGCACTGGCAATGTCCATTTTCGCTGTCCACTTATCAATTCGTAACTTCTTAACTAACAGTACTCCCGGGCAAGATTGGCCCCTTATATAGGCCCGTATGCAAATCATAGCTTAATAGAAGTGGAACCTACTCGAAACGACCCAAAATATCCTCTGGAGCGGGGAAGCGGCACACAATGGGCTATTCTTTTGCACGCCTATTGTTCTGTAGGTGACCGGCCATTAACCCCACCAGCGACCATGTAGATGAGACGGGAGGCGCTCTCACTGCCGGACCGCATGTAACTTTGCGCGCGTGGCTGCAATATTGTATTCATTAAATTTAAAAATAGATCTTTGTTATTTTGGATAATATTCCAATCATCAGCTAACAGAAGTACATTTACAAACTTGTCCTTTGATATTTTAAAACCCGGGTTCACTACTTTTTGTTATTGCCATAGTATATTCTTCTATCTACTTCCTTTTAGTTGATATATGCTAAATGCTTATTTTGAAATTCTATTCCTTGCAGGACGAATAATGACTTATCATCTGAAAAAGTCTAAAGTGTTTGAGAATTCAAAACAGTAAGATGAAATGTCTCGGAAATGGTTAAGGCCATAAAACATTTGACATGAATAATTCTGTATTTCAATTAGATCTACATTTCTGTGTAGTAAATTTTGTCGATTTACCGAATTATACAGAATTAATTCAAAATAAGGAGTACCTCACAGACTTTCCGTAGAAAATACAAGATACACAGTTCGTGTGTCATATAAATTATCTTAGGCATATGTTATTTTAATCAAAATTTTGGTGCCGTTTTAACGGAAAAAATAGCAAAAAACGTGCCATGCATAGGGCAGTTGGGGTCGGGATATTTTCGTGAAAGTCCTCGTGTCACGCCTTGGAAGATACCAAGTTTGGTATTATATGAAATTCCGTTTTCGTTATGCTATTCACAGACACAGGTACACGTACGCATGCCTACGCGGACATTTTTTTTTAAAAAATGCTTGCTTTTTATTCAAGGAACTTCAAAATGTGTGTTGCTGGTGGTCTTGATACTGAATTTTTGGGTGAAATGCAAGGCTTTACTTTCTATAGGCAGATCAAGTGTGAAAGATTGGTTATTTCATTTATGTATCAATTCGGGATAGAAATGATTTGAAACTGGACCACTTACAGCTGTGTATCCTGCCATTTTTGTCGCTATCGTTTTACCACCTTGATGTACAATATTCTTATCTTCAATGTTGACCTTTAAATTGTTAATTTTGATCTGCATCTGTTCGGTTGTAGGCGGAAATTAAAACGCTGAAATCAATATTTATAACTTTAGATAAACATGTTTACAAATATTTTTATAAATACGTTTAATAAATATGTTATTTGTATTGTATTGTTTTATTCGTGAAATAAAACTTGTCTCTAGATTGCCTCAAAATAAATTCTGGAGTTTCGTTAAATCACCAAAGACTGTATAGCTTGAAGCCAGACGATGGTCGCAATTTTGAAGCTGTTTATTTTACCTGTTTCTGATATCGTTAAACTCGTAGCTTGTTCCATTGTCTCGTGCGCCAGATACTCCAGTGGTAAAGCTATGAGTACTTTCTCTCAGGGTATGCGTGAAAGTATTGTGAAAAGACAACACCAGTGTAAATTGACTGATAAATTTAATGCGGTCTGATAAGCTATTGAAGCGAGTTGCCGACCGTTTGAGATGAAATAGACTGGCACTGATTTGTAGCACTAGAAATTTTAACACTTTTGTTATACCTACTAAACCTCTGCAGTATCAAAGTTACTGTTTGAAATAACTGTTTCCCGTAATAAAGGAAACTAGAATGGTAAATCGCTAAAGGGCTTACTGGTAATAACCCTCGTGATGGTCGCTGAATCTTACTCACACAAACGCGTCACTAAGCGCTGAAATAACACACGAAAAATCATTAACTGATAAGTCTCAAGAGAGAGTGTGTGTGCCCAAATTCGAAAGTCTGTCTAACTGTGTGTACAAATGTCGATCATAAGTACCGGTGGCGGTACCAGAGGAACTCTCTGATTAAAGCTACACGCTTATTTCTTAACTTAAGCTCCACCTACCTATGATCTTCCCTCCAAAGTTACTTCATACCCGGGCCAATCTATAAAATATTACGCAAGCGTCTCTTAACAGTTACCATGCTGGCCTAGCTGAACTGCCTTCCCAGAATCTTTAAGCTAATGTTTTATATCCTCGGTCTTTCATTAACATGACTTCCTAACAACTCAAGCTTATTACATTCTACATTGATTTAATATACGGAAATTATTTATTGTCATTATTTCTCTATCCTACTATTATTTCCTTATTTAATTATCTGCATGTTCCCGTCAGTAATTACGTATCAAGCTCATGAATAAGTCACCAACCCCTTATAAGACTATTAGAAAATATCAACCAATTACCGCTGCTTGTCGCTTATTACTTTAAATGTATGGCAATTACGTGAATGCAATTTTTTACTTAAATTTATCAGAATAATGCAATTAATCACCTTACCTTCTTTTTACTTGGTTAATAGGTTTCATCAGTGTGTTAGGCTATCATACTTCATTTTTTCAATAATAGATTTGCTATCAAAACACTGAAACCTTTTCACTTTCTCTAGTACTTATTCATAGCAGGGGAAGTGTTGTATTCCACCCAAAAAATTAGATACCGAGATTTTATGAAAATACACGTTTTGAGACACTCTGAATCCAAAACAAAAGCATCTTTACAGAAAAGTCCGTGTGTGTGTGTGTGTGTGTGTGTGTGTGTGTGTGTGTGTGTGTGTGTGTGTTTGAATCTGAACAGAATAGCTCAAACCTGGTATTTAAGCTCAGCGTCTTCCAAGCATGCGACACTAAGATTTTCAAGAATATCTTCCCACCACAAACATCCTTTAGATCAGAAAAATTTTGAAAATTTATATTTTCTCTAAATGGCTCTTAACGAATTTGATTAAAATACATATATTTAAGATATTGTATTACCAATGAAATTTACATCTTGATTTCCTGGAAGTACCCTCTGAAGTCTTCTTCTTTTTCAATGGCTTATACAAAAATGATAAACTGTAAGAGGTAAATAAAATCTTCAGTAAAAAAATGTAGATCTCATTAAAGGACACAATTGAAATCAAATCATATTTCTGGTGAGTTAACCATTTCCGAGATATTATAGGTTATGGACTTGACTTTTTAAATACTATACTTTAAATGGGATGTCATTCTGTTTTTGGTCCCTCATAGTCATGCTAAGAGCATTTAATTTCAAAGCTATGTCATAGCGATCTGCTTTTTAAAAGTTTTACTATCGCTTTAGCCTACTGTATCCTTCTTATATCTACAACGAAATGTATAAATGTTTGATAAAGGTGTATTTCTATTAGTAAGAAGTAAATAGAAGAATATTTTTTGTAAGAATAGTTTGTTGAAGAGTAAATGGGTAAAATCAGACGAATGCGAGACATTAAATGTTTATCATTTACGTTGCTCGCTCTCACGAATGTGAGGGTACCGATTTTTTTAAACTTGTATTTTTTTTATTCAGAGGGCCTCGAAGCATGCATTTCAGGTGAAATCTCGTTATCGAATTTTTGGTGGAATACAGTATGTCCTCCACCCGTGGCATGCTCCTATATTAAATATTCTACATGAAATTATAATTATAACCTTGTTTTGAACAATCATATATATTTTCTTATATCGTACGTAAGTTTTACTTCTCTAACACGTACAGAGTAGGTATAGAAGACATTGCATTCCACCCATAAACTTGATATCAACATTTCACCGGAAATACATATATTGAGGTCCCCTGAATTCAAATAAATGATTTTTAGAAACCTGTCCTTATGTGTCTGTCTCTGTGTGTCTGTGAACACCGTAGCTCAATAAAAAAGTCTGATAAATACCAAACTTAGTATTTAGGTTCAGTATCTTCCAAAGATACGACACGAAGACTTTAAAGAAAATTCCCCCACCCCAAAATACCCTTTCCATGGAGGATTTTTCGATTTTCTTTTAATTTTCTAAAATTGGTCTAACAATTTTGATTAAAATAACATATATTAAATATATTTATATTGCGAATAAAATGTGTATCTTGAACTTTCTGGGAAGATCCTCTGAGGTCCTCTTGATTCGAAACGAATTTTGTATAATCTTGTACAACTGGTAAACGTTAAGCGATAGACGAAAACTAATGTAGATCTCTTTGATAACAAGTTATTTCACGTACGTTTTTGCAGCATAAGCCGTTTCTGAGATATAGGTTATTAATGGTTCGTATTGTTAATTGCTTGGTAACTCTCTTAAAGTCCTTTCAACATTCAGTTGTTTCTCGCGATTGCATAGAAACACTAGGAAATTTTAAGGTAAGCATATAACGCCCTGTTCTTAAACTTATGACTGTCTATAACGAAACGTATAATGTAGTCATTTCTGCAAAGATTAATTTAGATTATAATCTAGTAGATAGAAAAATATTCCTGAGCAAGAATAATTTGTATACCCACTAATAAACGATAAGGGTTAGAGAAAGTCAAATTGAACGTATCACATCAGATTTTTATACTAATATAGTTTCCTTTTATCCGTAGAAATATAACGAGATTTTGCCTTGAAATTACCAGCAGCTGGAGTTTTACTTATTTTGTCCATTTCACCCAAAAAACTATAAACATTTAAATACTAACGCTATAAATGTTTGATGATTATGAATAATTATAAAATATACTTGTTGTAACTTCCTGGCTCATCGTTTTAGTTTACCCTAATAGTAGAAATGAAGGTCGAAATTAATATGCTTTAGAAACGATGCAGTTAGTGACACTAAAAACAGCAGGTTACATATCAAGGTGATAAAATCAAAACGATAAAACCGGGAGATTTGGTACTGTTGTTGGTACAAATCTCTTATATTTTTATCCTGCATTTGTTCTTGTTATATAAGTAAAACAGATACCATAAATGCATTTACAGTGAGAAAAGTGCACCAAACAAATGCACACCCAAGTGTTTGGTGTGTTTTCTTTGAAGACATAATGTGCTTATCTATCATAGGTTTCCAGTGGCTTGTTTATGTATCTTCTCAAATAGCGCATGACAATTATATTCTCTGGATAAAGAAATACTCAGCGGGAGTCTGAAGGAGGACACGTTGAATGCAGAGCACGTGCCACGGAGGACGTGTTCTTGTGGAGACATTGCGCGTGTGCGAGCAAGTATCTCTTAATGAGATGCCTGCACACAGCTTTGTTCCAATTCAGCAAAAAAGTGGAACGACGTGGCCTGCTCGGAGGCGCCATATTTGCGAGCGATTCTGACTTGCCCTCATAAACAAGGCTCTCACTTTAACCTAATCCGAACTTGCACAAACTGTGATGTTACTACTAAAACATACAGTGCGTATTTTCTCTCTTTCTTGGGGTCAATGCTCATGATGTTCACCATAAACAATTAGCATTTAGGCCTATTGGCCTGTTTGGTCTCAAATTGTGAATCTCATCGTTGGAAGTCCTGCGAGTTCTCTTCCCATTGGTCTGTAATTTAGTAGCTGTTGTGGGATCCAGTGGTTCGTATATGCTGGAGTAGTTTGAAGTTCTTTTATTCTTTCGTTCAAATTGTGTATATTTAGCTGTTTTATGATGTCTTCATTTTTCTTTTTATCTATTCTTTTATAGCCCACCACTGTTCTTAGACGTGTCAACTCTGAAACTTTTATCTCTCTGCCTTCTTTTCTTGTTATAGATCTAACTTGATTTGTTTAATAGTGTACTTTTGATTGTGTATCTTATTCTGAACGTCATTCCGTTTTAAAAGACCTATTTCATAGCCTAAATATTTAAAATGTTATACTTAGTCAATTGTATTGTTTATTATGTTTGCTCTCAAGGGGAGCTAAAATGTTTTAAGCTATATGCAGAGGCCATCTTTTTAGTTCCTATAGAAAATATTGTAGAGAATTCTCTGATGCAGTTAGTATGACTTGATCATCGTATGAAAACCATTTTAATAATAATGTTATAATAGTAATAGTTTTGCACCATTAATAACATTCTGTACTCCTGATACCAAAATGGTTTTAACATAATTCTATACTGAGATTTTTCTCAAGATTTCAGGAATTTCTCTACTTCTAAGAATAGTACCTTTAGAAAATGCGTGTTTAAAGGATATAGCTCAGAACCGAAAGCTGGGATGCACACCAAAATTTCTTTTCTAGATATCGTTTAAAAACGTTAAGCGAAGATTTTCTCCTCGGCGTAGAATCCTTTACATTGAAAAGCTTGTGTGTGTGTGTGTGCGCATGTGCGTGTGCTTTTTTCTTTTTAATGACTCTTAGCTACTTCGTTTAAGATGCTGCAGTTTTGAGATTTAACCAACAAATATGTTTATTCTGAATTTTGAGCATGCAGCCACTGATGGTCATCTTAATCGTCATTAAAAATTTTATGTACCAGTAATTATGATATCGCATCTTATATAATACAGTAACACAACTTTGATTGCAAATTCTATAGACATATGTTATAGCTTGAATTGGTTCAACTCTCACTGCCACTTTGCTAATGTGATTTGTTAGGTTTTCCTTGTTACTTCACTTCCCTCGCGGTGTAATGAAACGCGCTGAACAGTCTCTTTCTCCTTCTGCTCACTCGCTGGGGTGTCGCACACAAGAACACTCTAATTGCTCGCAGTAGCAGAACTCGCTGCACGTCACATTCATCACGAGCAACACCTTTCTGCCTCAGTCACACACTCACTCACTGATGGTGTTGTGTTGCCCCACGTTTGGGAGCCAAACTTGCAGGGATTTAATTGTTGTGGCGGTTGTGGGAGACATTTTTCTTGTAATGTTCGCCCCACGTACGATATAAACTTTATTGTGGCCTTCGCCCCACGTTCACTTTTCCGGTGGCCTTCGCCCCCACGTTTAAAAATCAACTTTTTATTTTAAGGTTTATTTAAATATTATATATATATGTATATATATATATATATATATATGTAGGTATACGTCAGTAGTAATTCAGAAGACGTATCTCTTAGCAGGGCTGGAACGACTAAAGAACAAGGCTTACACAAATTATAATTTTTGAATTGTACTTTTTTTATTAACCCTTCACACGATTAAATAACACTTCACTGATATATCCTACTGTATATCTGTGAGATTATTGTTATTTGCACTTTTTAACAGGTAAACCTGATATTATTCTCACCGCAATAACTTTTCATGTCTCAAATTGAACCTGTATCGTACCGCTCGGGTACGCAATCTAAGTAACTGACTGGGTACGCTATTTTGTAGCGTCTCCCGCCAGAATTTGCTCATTTCCTCTGTTTCAAGTCTCTGATTGGCTAAGCCTACTCCAATAGAATACTTTTATTTAACTTACGCATTTTTTAGTTTTTGATTGGCTATTTATAAACTGTTTTAAATATTACATTATTAGTAGTCTTTATTAAACTTTCTAATTTATTGTTGACTCAAGGTTACCGCATTGTTACCTTATTGTTAGCAACTTTGGGCTTTTACTTCGTAATTCTGTTTGCTTCTATTCTCACAGCTCCTACATTGTTAAACTAAATAATACATACAAATAACGTTATTATACATGTACATAATAATATAAACATAATACCATGACTGTCACATACACTTTATATATTATTATACACATTTTGCTTTAAGGCGGGCTGTTATTATATTTTATACTATATAATTATACTGATATCATTTAAGTGTTAAAAATACTGTCTCATCACTCACTCACTGACTTACTCATGTGTACGCTCGCTTATATGCAAGTGCGAGAGTTTCTGGAATGTTCGCGGTAGGCGAAGAGAAGAAACTTCCAGAAGTATCTGGTTATCTTTCGATAGCGCTTCTGGTGTTTACATGGGGTGAGATCGCAACTTTGTCTGTTTATCTCTCCTTTTGGGATGTCGGTCGGAGCTGAAGGGCGCCGCTTTCCTCGTATAAGCTATGTCTATTCAACCGCGTCACAATAGCATTAATTAAAGTGATTTTTCTCTGTCCTAGTTGTTATTCATGATAAATATTTGTTTAAAAATTATTTTAAAAGTAGAACATATTTACGTATAACATGTGAACACAACGTATAGGGTTCGATTCCTGCAGGAGGCGCTTTAAAGGTGCCTTCTTTTTGTTAATGCTCTCTCCGAAAAGAGGAATACCGGATAACTTCAGATCAAAAGGAGTCCCCTCCCCTCTTTGGCCGCCTAATCATCCATTTTCTTCTTGTAACTGATACTAAAGTAGTATAAAGAGGAGTAAGAAATGTAAGAGGTATTCGAAGGAGGAAAAGAAGGAAGAACAGAAGTAAGAAGTGTACATTAAAATTATCATCTCATCAGTGATTAATATTTTTTTCCTCATGTTTCTCTCCATCGTAAGATTCGGCTTCTATTCTTCTTCTACCGACAGGTTGATAATGGTAGGCAACCTTGGAATGCAGTTTTTGTCAATCAATTGTATGACATACTCCTGACCTGTTTCTGTAGTTATTTCTTTCTTCATGCATCACATTCTCCTCATCCATTTCTACAGTTAATTATTTTTTTAAGATTAATGAAAAATAACGTCGTTATTTTATTTTGTAAGCTATCCTGCAATTTCCTTTTAATCGTCCTTAAATATCTCCACTTAAATCTCTTTGCGTTATAATCCATGCTTCCCTCACATACAATATGGAAGGAGCGGCCATTGTTTTATAACACTTTAAATGGGTTCTTGTATTTTCTTCTTAATATTATTCTTAATGTTCTAATAATATTATAATGTTCATAATGTTTCTATAAAGTACATATTGGTATTTCTCTAAAGTGTCATCACCTTTACAAAATTATACAAAATTCCTTGGAATGAAGAGGGCTACAAGTCTATTTCCAGAAAATTCAATCTATACCTACATTTTATATTACATATTGTCTTAAATGTATAGTATTTTAATCAAACCTTTAGCTATTTTTGAGAATTCAAAATCTTGGAAAAATTGTACATGTAAAGGATAGTTTGGGATGGGTGGATTTTTTGAAACCCTTCGTGTCACATTTTTGGAACACCCATTAATTTTTTAAAGACACACGGACTTTTTCTTAAAATACTTTTTGGATTCAGGGGCCTCAATCTGATCTATTGATCCTTGAGTTGAGATTCTATAAATCTGGGAAGTTTCGTCTCCTCCTAGATGCTTCGGAATTATAATTTAAAGCTCTGTTACCCAAGCTGAAAACTATTCTTTTGTGAATTGTGATCAGTATTTGAGAGAATCAGTTTTATTTCTTCCTTTGTTTCAGGTGTTAAGAAGTAGCAGACATTATCAGCAGAACATAAAGCTGGTCCTCCTTGCCCTACCCCAAAAGCCACCTTGATATAAAACCCACAAGCGACAAGTGTGCCTATGAAGCTTAGCATTCGGATTTAAGACACGGTTCTATAATTTATCTGATCTTAGTAACAATCTTGGTAGTTGATCTGGAGGAAATTATTCTCATGTTTATGTTTATGTCTGTGGCTTGAGGTAGGTGGTCCCAGGAGATCATCGCCCAACCTCTCGCACTCCCCACATCGTTGGGATACTGTTACCCTCTTCCTTCAATTTATTTTCTGGTCCTTTTCAATGCTAACATTAATAACATCGAGCATCTGGCTAAACGAGGTGTTTACTTGTCAGGCAAGGAAGTTCACAGTTGGACACACCTGCTTTCTGCCAAAGTCTACACACTTATTACCAGATTTTAGCTTTTCTGTTCAATACATTTCTCGCTTTTCAAATGCTGTGCGTTTTATTGGATTAACGATCCACTATCACTTTTTATAGATACTTCCTGTTTAAGGATTATTCTGGCATTTCTTATTTCGACATATTTGTGTAAATTTGTTTCATTTTACTCTTTCAATATTTCAGCTAGTATCATGGGAAAGATAATGAAAACTTATTTCATCTGAGCGAGAAAGACCGTTAATTTTAAATACTTTACTGAGCATTCTTCAAAAGGGCCTACCTTTAAACATATTTATTTTTAGTAAAATATTTTATAAAGAGACTATTTCCCTTATTTTCTAAGCTATATAATTCACGCTATTAAATGTGGAATGCGTGTTTCATTAATGAATACCAGTGTAAAGGTATATAAATATATTTCAAGCTCCTAAATAAAAGCGCCTCCCTGTAAAATTTTAAACACAAAATTTAATAGAAAATGCAATTAAAATATAAGAGTCTTGGGCATAAGCAAAATAAAATAACCTGTGCATAGAATTACATATAATTACTAGATATTTAAATACGGTTAGTCAAGTCATATTATATCGTAAAATGTTATTCATATATATTAAACTATTCTGAAATACTCATTAAATAAAACCTGTTTATCCCCGGCAGCTTCCATCTCTGTAACCAAACATAATAATCTGAGGATAAATTTATGTATAACAAATTCGCCGTTTTATAATATGTTTCAAATGTCACTTCAAAATTTAAAGCATTGTATCGTTTATAATATCTTGGTTAGAAAAAATAAAAATTTTGCTGTGTTGGGCAGTTAATGGGATTTAGTTTTCATTTAGTTTTGAATTCCGTAGTTACTGTAGTTTTCGTTTTGTTGAATAAAACTTTGATACTTGTAAGTTATAAGCCATATCTCTTATTACTAAGCGATTATACAGTTCGTAAAATGCCGTTACAAAAGCAATAATCTTTCTCAATTCTGAGCAAAATTAAAACTCTTAAAAAGATCGCATTTCAATTCGTAATTATGAGGATTTAACCAGGAAGTTTGAGGAAGCCGCTTCTGTAACTGATAAGAGGAAGAAATCTAGCAACTGGTTTCATTTTTACCTTCCATACTGCTAATTTGATTAAAAGAACTACGTAATGGTACCCAAAATTTTGAAATTAATGTGTTTTTGCCATAAAAACTGAAATCACTAGAATGCAGAAATAAAATATAAAAATGAAATAAACAATGCGTGTGTGCAAGAATGCTTACAGGGAGTTTGGATTAGAATTACGCTAGCACCGCGACCCACACAGGGAACTTTTGTACATACACCCCGGGAGGAACGGATGAGGTGAAGAAACCGCAGGTGACATATAGGCTCAGGACTGGCTGACGCAGACAACAGAGACGCGCAGAGTCCCCTAACAGTTACAAGCTTGACCGCCCATCCGAGAGCGCTCAAGGCAGCGCTCCCAAGACACCGGAGGGTGGCTCACCGGCTCGCCTCCAGCGGAGACCGGGGAAAGCTCGGCCCAGCAGCGGGGATTCGAGTGGCCTCCATCTGACGGGGCAAGAAGAAGTTCAATACGCAATCCATCTGCGCGCAGTAGTTCGTCACATAGTCTCAGAGCAAAACCTGTAACGTGAAAGAGGAAGATGAAATGAAAGGGAATTAGGGAAGAGAAATTCGGGGGAGACAATGAGCCTTTCCAGCATTCGCCTAGTGACCCGAGGAAATCCCCGAAAAACCCATGGGTCAGAAAGATGACCGTGTGAATCGAACCCACGACCTCCCGAATGCGGGCCACAGACGCAACCGCCTGGGCCATCCTGCTCGGTTTACACTGAGTTTCCTCACTCCATTTTAACCAATGAGCAGATATATATTACGGGATTAGAAGATACATAGGTTTTTAGTGATAGCGGATAATAATAAAATGAGTGCTACTTGGTGTAATATGTAGGCCTATGCCATGTATTTATAAGGAGGAATAAAGTGAGACTCAATCCGTGGCTGTTAGGTAGAGGAAGCACTGTGACATTTCACTACCACTGCACTTCTTTTTTCTGTATTTTTTACTTTCTCTACTACGTATAGTAAGTAGGGGAAGTATTGTATTCCACCCAAAAATTCGATAGCAAGATTTCATCGGAAATATACGTTTTGAGGCCCCCTGAATCCAAAAAAAGCATTTTTGGAAACATGTCCGTGTGTGTGTCTGTGTGTTTGTCTGTCAGTGAACAGCACAACTCAGAAACGAACAGTCGGATAAACACCAAACTTGGTATTTAGGTTCAGTATCTTCCAGAGATGCGACACGAAGGTTTTCAAGAATATCCTCCACCCCAGATTAACCTTTACATGGAACATTTTTCGAAAATTTTAATTTTCTCAGAAATTTCTCTAACAATTTTGATTATAGTATCATAAATTTTAAGATACTTTTATGACAAATAAAATGCATATCTTGAATTTTCTGGGAATGTCTCTAAAAGTATTCTTCATTGTGAACGACTTTTGCATAACTGGTAAACCATAAGAGATAGACAAAATTTTACTACACAAAAAATGTAAATCGTGTTAAAATACACAATTTATGTCATATATTTTTTTATTGAGTGAACCATTTTCAAGATATTGCTTGTTATTCCCTTAAATTTTCCAATACTTAAACTTTTTCTCAAATGGGAATTTGTTATTCATTTTTTTATGTCCTGGACATGCAAAGAGAATGCAGTGCTCCACATAGCAACTAGCTCTTAAAAGATTTGACTATCGCTCAAAGCCTACCATATTCCCCTTACACGTACAAGAAAATTAGCAATAAGATACAGTCTGCAAATTTTTATCTCGATTAACATGAAGTAAATGGAGAATAAGCGTTTGTAAAAATAGTTTGTATAAGAGTAGAGAAAAGTCATGTTAGTGTAACACATCAGATTTTCGTTTTATTATTCTGTTTAAACCCCACTTTTTAAGTATCGGCGACCTTTTGAATATGCAATATCGGCAATAGTATTAACTCGTGTACAATTGTAATTGGATTTCTGATTTTTTTCTTTAGGTATCATGTCCTAGATCACACACACTTCACACTCTCATTCATGCTTTCAGATTCTGGGGAGGATAGGGAATAATCTAGGTTAGAGAATGGTTCCCACCCCCAACCGGGAACCTAGCACAATAATCAGGTGTTCTACCGACTGAGCTATGAGGCCAGCCCCTTCTTCTTCTTCTTGCGCGCACTGTTACATAAAACCTTTACTCTCCTTTGTTTGAAAGCTTCAGCCATGAAAAAAACAAACCTCTAATAAAAGGCCAGGAAATTTAAACAATCCAGTGACATGTCCTGGATCCAAAAACGAATCCTCGGCTTATCCTGTCGTCGCTCAGTCGTTCAACTATTGCAATCGATGTGCTTTCTTCTGATTCACATGCCCCAAGTATCATCAAGTTAATCACAATTGCTTCGAAACATCGTCCTTAAAGCTCTTTGCAAAATTACAGTTAATTTTTACTTTATCTACCATGTACTCAGTAGGTAGAAGAAGAATTACATTCCCAAAAATTCAAAGTTAGGTAACATTTCACCAGAGGTACATATTTTGAGGTCTCGTAAACCCCAAAAAGGGCATTGTAGTAAACGTTATGTATGTGTGAACAACCTAATTTAAAACACGAAATGTGGGATAATCAGGACGAAAGAAAATTTAAGTTTAACTGTTACTAGACTTAGGCAGGATCATTGCGGAGAACAAACTGCACCGGTTTCTTGGCTTTATTTGTTTGTTTGTTTATTGGACATTCTACTTAAGACGCTAAACGTTCTTATTGTATTCTTATTGCAATGTTATGCGCTGTTTAATATTATTTACTTGGCATTAACTTTTGGTTCACCTTTAGATTGCTCCGTCTATTAATATTAAGAAACGTATACTCGCCAGTTGAGTACGTATCTTTTGGCAGAGTGTAACTGGTAAGGAATTATGTTTTATAAGTATAACTTTGTAGAAATAATAATGACGGAAGTAAACTGTTTCATGTTATTAATTATTATTGAATTGTTATCACAATATTCTTTACACGCATATTATTTCTTGTTCCAGTATTATATGCGTATGTCCAATAAAGGTGTTGTTTATACTTAGGTGTCCGTTTATTAGCTTGTCCCGAAATTTTATAAGTATCGGCTTAACATGTCAATAATTATCAATAGCACATAATAAACATATTTGACCGTTCCTAGTAGTATGAGTTTATAAGTGTTATACTTTTAATTTGCTTTCCTGTATCACTCGTGGTAAATAAATGTATTATTGCTGTGACTACATATTGCACGAGCCTTCCTCACTGAGTACTGCGCAGGAATGTGATTTTCCAACGTTTACAACAATGTTACATACACAACACCTTTGAAACTTAGGTAACTTGCCTCTGATTGGCTTTCTGCTATTAGTGTTGCTAAGCTTAATTTCTAGCAATTTCCATCCTATAACAGCTATATTGAAAATACACACGGTTTAAAAATAGTTTACAAATGTTACTAATTATTAAATAAACAAACAAAGTAGTATATTTAATAACAGCATTTTCTACAATTGCTATTAATTATAGGCGAGGTTTGAAGATGCCTCAGGAATACTGCCTCAAAATCCGGCCCCATCCCTCCTACTGTATTTTGACTTTTGCAGACAGCGTTCACCAGACCTGTTTACCTATCTCTGTGACCCTGTCGCTGTTGTTAACATTCTTTGTATTGATATATATTTGGAGTGTAGGCAACTTTAACCAAATGCTTAGGAATTCCCATGCCTGGTGATAATATAAAAACATCCACAAAGCAAACATAGAACAAGTGATAATTAGAATTATTGTTAAAGCGATAATATGAAATTCTCTTGCAAATAAGAAAGGGTTTAATAAAATATGAAGAAATTTAAGACAGGAGAAGTAAACTAACTATTGAGGTATGTGAAGGAGGAAAGAATATAAGGAATAAAACGAGTTCGCAAGTTAATAATATATTTATTGGTAGACTACACAATAATACGCTGATTTTATGCGATGTAACCGAAGTGTTATGGCATCTATTATACTGCAGGGGCTTGTTATGATCTTACTCGCGCAGCAACCTTATCGCCCAAATCTTTTAATACCTTAAAAGCAGGAGTTCACTGAGTACATTCCCCAAATGAACAGTGAAATATGTGTATTTAAAATAAAATAGTCTTTTCATTGTAATTGTATTCTAATAATTTTTTGCTTCAATATGTGTTGCTTTCATGTTAACTGCAAAAATCAATAAATTCGGCATGTACTCAACATTAATGCCATCCGTTACACTACTCGCAAACACGCAAGGTCCTCAATCAGTGCTGTCATCCGAACAACATTTAATTACACACAATTAACCGGTTAAGATATTTTTGTAAAACTCGAAGTTTTGAAATTATTGTGTGGTCGACCAAAAACAGTCCTATGCAATTTGAATACGATGGTAATTAAGACTCTCGCTAGCGCTCGTTTCATAAACATATTCGCATTTTAATTACTACCATTGTAGTTTTGTTGGGTAATATGCCATTGTATAGGGAAGTGTATACCAACGTTCATTAAACTTCAACCATAAAGGAAATCTTCTGTACTTAACATTATCACTGAAGGTAATTCTGCTGGACAAATAAACCATCACACTGTAGTATTTATTTAACGGTTTTCGTAAACCACCACCATATTAGGTTAATACCCATTGCAACTAATACTGAACAAGATGGACAATGAATTCAAACAGAGGCAGAATCTGCAGTTCACTTTAACTCCAAGACAGTCCAGAGTTACACACGGTTAAACATCTCATTTAGCAATCATATAGAACCCCAAGTAAAATAGGTCTTGAGTAGCTCTAGTTGCATACCTCCATTACTTTCACAAATCTGTTTTTTTTTTTCATATGACTTTTTAGTTATTAGTAGAAATTAAGGAAAGGTTATTTCATTTATGCTGTAGCTTCCTAAATTAAAAATATAACTACAGTTTAACATTAAAATTCGTGGAGAAGTATCCATTTCAGTGTTAGTTGTTAGCCTTCAGAGCATGTTAAACACTCCATTGTAAGTACTCTTTGTAGAAATTCGTATGTCAAGTTGATTTCGTTTTTACTTCTCTACCACGCACCTAATAACTAGAGAAATTTGATTATCGGGATTTTAACGGACTGTTTTGTTGAATGAATGTTTTATATGTTTTGAGACCCTCCTGAATCCTAAAAATTATCTATAGAAAAATGTCCATGTTTGAGTGTCTGTGAACAGCATAACCAAAATAAAGTCGGATAAATAACATAATTTAGTGTTTATGTTCAGTATCTTCAAAAGATGCGACACGAAGATTTTCAAGTAAATTCCCCCACCCCAATTACGTTTTACATGGAACATCTTTAGAAATGTTTGATTTTATAGAAATGGTTCAAACGATTCTAATTGAAATACCATATATGAAAGATATCTACATACAAATAAAATGTATATCTTAAATTTTGTGGGAATAGCCTATGAAATCCTCTTCATTCGAAAGGAATTTTGTATAATCATGTGTAACTGGTAAACGTTAAGCGATAGATGAAAACATACAGCACAAAAAAGCAGGTCTCCTTGAAACATAAAATAATGTATTTCAAATTATCTTTTTATGACATAAGCCATTTCTGACATATCCGTTATTAAAGGTATGAATTGCACATTACTTGGTCATTCTCTTAAACCCCTTCAACAACAGTTAATTCTCGCGATTGCATGGAAACGGTTTTGGAATTTTAAGGCCAACATATAGCATGCAGTTCTTGAACATATTCTTGTACAGGTTTATTTGGATTAAAATATAGCAGATAGAAAAATAATCTTTAGTAAGAATAATTTGTATACTCACTAATAAGCGATGGAGAGTAGAGAAAGTTATGTGAATGTAACACATCAGATTTCTTATTTATATTTCCCCCTGAAGCATACAAATATTGAAATACTTGAGGATTATAAGCATTGTCTCAATTCTGGAATTCATTCGTTATAAGAAAGGAAAGTAACATATAACCTGCTTGTAATTTAGCAATGATTTAATATAGATTTTAACTTAAAGTTGTAGTATTAAAAAATCATAATAATACTACGCTTAGTTGTAATGTAATCTGCATATATGCACTTTTACATTATTATGTAGGATATACAGTTGCGCATTGTAAGTGATAAAGGCTTCATTTATTTAATAATATAGATATTTTGGAATAGTTTATTAACTTTTTCTGTCTTATAATAAGTCATCTTATATAGTAACAACATGCAATTCAAACCATAGAGTTGTTTATTTAGTTGATTCAATAAAAAAAAGAATACATAGTTCTTTATGTAGTTTCTCTTACATTTTGAATGCCAACATCGATAAAATAATTTTTAGAACAATAAAGGCACTTATAACCATTTTATATTTTTAAGTTGTTATAAATTTTATAAAACTTCAGCAGTACCATTTCCTCTTTATGGATCAGAATGCTGGACTATCATAAACAATCAAAAGAAAAAATAGAAGCATCAGAAATGAGATTCTTGAGAGTGGTTGCTGGGTGTAGGAGGACATTTAAAAATACAGTGAGAAATAAAGAAAAAATTGAACACATTTAATCTAAATGAAAGAATAAAATGATATCAAAGAAATATTGTGCTCAAGTGCAACACATCCAGATTCCGCATTCCCTAGAAGATCCTAGAATACAAACCTAAAGGGAAAGAAACACAAAGGAAGACCCGTGAAGAGATCGATGAGCCAGTTTCTTTTTGAAAGGTATGAACAGGTCGAAAGGCCTAATCCCTGATGATGATGATGATGATGATTAAGTTGTTATATTGGTGTTCATTAATGGAAGTGAGGTGTAACATAATTTATGTTATTGCTTAATTCACAAATAACGTTGAAAGAATTTATCCATCCATTACGTATTTAAGAACAGAAATACTATAATTAGAAAATAACTGTACTAGCTTTAAAGAATTTGTATGCTTATAGGTAGATACGTTTTTATATCATTTGCCGTCAAAAATGAAGAAAGATAACACTGTCCGCCATGTAAATCTTATATTTCTCATTATCTACTATTTTGATGACGTCAGTTTCATGACCTGCACACTGAATAATAATACACCTTAAACGCTAAGGTTAGTGAAAGACCAGTTTATTGAAAGCCAAAAGCAGACTAATAAGTGTAAAATGCCAGGTAAATATACTTCAGCCTTCGCATTTTGAACGAAATTAGGAAACTCTTTATGGATGCCGAACTCCAATTTCCTGTAACTGCTTGCATATTCATCATCATTCTAAGACATAATCGATACAATTATTGTTAAAATACTGAAATTCGCAAGCCATTAAGTACCGCACTCAGTGGCCGAAATTGTATTCTTTCCTGTTCCATAAAAAGGTCAGCATCTTGCGCAAGAAGTTAAGTACATTGTGCTTTTACTTCGCTATTCCAAGCCATAACCTCTGCGATTAAATTCACTGAGCACTTAAATAAGGGCAGTAATACTTGACCGGAATATAGAGGGCCTTGGAATAAGAGTTCTGACGTAATGGCACGTGACAAGCGAGCTCAGATGGATGTTCTTCCTATTTCGTTCCCTTGAGAATCCAGTTTCGGTATCTATAAAGTACTAAGCTAAGATACATGGAATGAAAAATAAATAGTACCTAAATCATCCACCATATTGCTCATTGGTGTTTAAAGAACATGTTCTATTAAATTCCTCTTTCATTGCCATACATTACTTACCCCTTAAAAAAACGCATTTCTTCTAGAAGAAGTGAATTGAATATAATATTTATTTGAAAAGTAACGATTCTTTACAGAATTCTTTAAATTTCACATACCTGGATTAATTTAATCTTCAGCCGCGTTGTTTACGAAGCATCCCTCGAAGCTATAAAACATAAGTAGCAAGGAAATTATTTCATTTAGTGATTTCATTTAGTCGAACCCTGATGTTCGTGCCTAAAATATTATCTAGAACCTGACTTTATATTTTTTGTTTGTTATAAAACTATGCATAGAAACAATAATTGTAGATATGACGTTTTCGCTGTCACTTGTTCAGCGTAGCACAAACTGTATACTTGAGACACCTTTGACACACACTCAGAGCAGAATACAACTGATCCGTTGAATCAAATCACAACTGAACTGCAGAGTCACAACTTTCAACTGTACTGCACTTTGCACTGTCCAATTTTAACCGTCCAAATTCTTCAACTTCTTGACTGCATTTAATTCTGTAACTTCTTCACTAACTCCCGAACAAGATAATCCTCTTATGTAGGCCTCGCATCAAAGCGGAATGTTCTAGAAAGTGAGGCTACTAGAATACGCCAAAAGGAATGTTCTGGAACAGGGAAGTGGTACAAAATTGCCTATTTCTCCGCACTGGCTATTTTTCCAACGGCCGGTCGAAGACCACTGCAGATGCAGGGTGGAAAGCGATTACCGGAGGATCGCAGTTAGCTTCGCGCAAGTGGTCGCAATATTCTAATCTACATTTGCAAGGACTTTAAACTTGCATATTTCACTTTAGGCATTGCTAATTCAAGTTGCAAATCTGAGGTTGTCGTCATCGTCAGCAGGAGGGTCGACTCCCCTTTATCATTAAATGAAAATCAGGCTATTGTGCCCCTAAGAATAGATCTCTCTGTAGGTATCACAAGAGCTGAGAGGATTATGGATTATAAACGACGGAGGACTTCAGCACCCGGCCAAGCTAAACCTATTACGCCTACTAAACATCCGAGAGGAAGAAATGAGGCAAGAGAGTATAAAGAACGCCAGATTTGGTGACGGCAAGCGAGGCGTAGTGACATCCATAACATTTCCAGACTGAAGATTTCCGGCCTACTCTATCCTCACAAACAGTTTCAAGCAGAAGTTAATGAAGCATACCAGGAAAGAAACAGATCTCTGTTCAAAGTACATCCACCACTCACACCGCACATTACCGTCTGCAGCGTTTAACCTTAATACCTGTAGCAAGAAATGAAACTAAATCAGAGGCAGGAAAATATCCAAAATCCAATCCTTCAGTCTCCTATGGAGCTGGGAAAGGCACGATAAACTCAAGGTTAGGATGACCCGCTCCAATGGGAATCGAACTTGCAAATGTTAACCCCTGAGCCACGCCACTGGAATCAATATGACCGAGCTCAGACGATATAGCAGAAGTTATATAAAAGTAAACTAGGTATTTATTTACAATTTAGTTAGAAATTGCATCGGAGAACAGAGTAACACGGATAGCTTTGACGAGTTACAGATGGATCCTACGGAACAAGCAGTTACTGTCAAAAAGCAGCGAGGCGATGAAGGTCCAAAAGCCTTGCTTAATTAAGGGTTCGGTATCGAGGCACAGCCTGAGATCACCAAATGAATTCGACAACAATCTGCCGTCCTCGAATTTGTAATTTTCTATATCAGATTGGGAAAGATAGACGTACATTATCTTTGTAGAAACTGGCAGAGTTCTACTAGGCCTGAATTGTATAGTATAATTGTATATTAGCGTACCACCCAACAATGAACCTTACGAAATCGCAAGAAGTGCAGTTAACTTTGCTATTTAGAATTATCTTACCCTTTCATTTTCATAAAAATAAAACTAATTTTTCCAAAACACTAGTTTCCTACGAAATTAGTATAATACAGGAGAGTCAAAAGAATGTTGCCACTCAAATGGGAGGGCTTGACTATTCAAAAATATGATAAACAATTTACATGCGTGTAAATTAACCTCAACCTGTTTGTAGCATGTAACATACAGCAACAGCGATTAACAGTAGCATTTAAAGCCCGCAAGCACATTTCGCGGATGACGTCATATCCGGAATTTAGGACATTGATATCGCGCACTTTATTGCTACACACATGCTCCCTTACCATACCCCATAACCAGAAATCATATGGTGATTTGGATCTGCGGATTATGGAGGCCAGCAGCGCAGTGGTCCTCCATGACCAACCTAAGGACCAAAAAAAAATGCGTGGTCGAGATAGATACGAACAGTACAGGCGTAATGCGGCGGTGTGCCATGTTGTTGGAAAACCCAATTTGTAATATGAACTATAAAAATAGTACTAACATCTGAGTTCAAGTTGAGAAAAATAATAGAGACGCAAAATAATAACTGGTGAGTTGAAGAGATAAAAGATCGATATAATATATGTTGGGGTTATGCTTCATAACCACATTTATGCCATTGGAGTGGAAATACAATTTTGACTCGCTCTCTATGTTGTCATTAGAATAAAATTGATTGTTCTGGCACGCAGTTTAAAACTATTAGGTCCATTTTCGTTTTAGTCATTTTCATCTCTATTTTATTACATCTTAAGGGTATGTTTACACGTTTTCTAATGTATACTTCAGCTTATTTACTTAACAAGTTGTGAATGATATTCGTTAATTTTGGAACGAGTTCTGAGTGTCGAAGGAACCATTCTTCAGTCGCGCAACTCAATCGGCTGAATGTCCGATTTCTGAAAACATAAAGCAATCTTTAGCACAGGTTGGAATAGCTTGGTAGCAATGTTTCATTTTTGCAGGCATTTTGTGGACATGCAACAATGAATAAGAGAGTTCGCTGCATATCATAAAAGTGTACAAGACAAATTCCATTTAATGGTACCAAATAAAATAGATTGAGTTGCTTTGTACCCACACAGATAATCGAAGGTATGTATCTTCTTTGGGAGTTTTGTATACCAATCTCCTCATTAATTCTCGAAGTCATAGGAGTCATCCTCGTTACATTTTTGCAGTGCCCACTAATTAAATTCCAACATCACTTCCGATATAGGCAGTTCTTTTATCCCAATTAGTTTAATCAACTTTATGCTTTCTTTTTGTTCAAACTAGTCATTATTAAAACCAAGAAACTTAATCTCAACTATAGCTAAGTTTTCCTCTTGAGAAGACATTACGGTGGAAGTCTGATACTGTTCATGCTAAACCCTGCTTCTTATAACTTTACCCCGCTGATATGTATCCTTCACCGCTCCATTTACTTCTGCTTTTTTCTGGCTAACCGTGGTCTCCGTGGTTTAGGGCTACTTTTAGTATCCGAGGTGGGGAGTGGAGGGCGATGGAGTTTGTCGGACGTAAAAATCCTTAGCATAGCTTCCTACGGGAGGGAAGTAAAGCCGGTGGTTCCGTGTTGTAGATTACCTCAAGCCTGATAAAGAGGTTTCCTTTATCATCAAAATTTCCTATCTTTCACGCCCAATATAGAATGGGAAGCTAAGAACCATAGTAGTTAAAGAGCTTCCATAAATAAAGCTCAATTTCATTTCATTTTTCTGACTGGCAAGTGTACACATTTTAATGGCGATGGTAAGAAACATGCTCTGTGCATTACAAGATCAGGCGATAAAAGCGATATAAATACTCTTTTCATGATAGATACATGCATTTTCGTCATCCTGAGAGTATTCAAAATGAACAATCCTCTTACCTTATTGTTGATATGAATTTACTTGCATTCCAGATGCATTCACTCTGTTGCATACTAAAGTTTATATAGCGGGGTGAGGCCAAAAAGGTTTGCAGCTAGATATTAAATTTTAGTTACCCCACCATATACATTGGGAGGAATAGCTGCAGAGGTAGCAAGAGGACCAGAATGTTAAATTACATACTCAGAGCAGGCGTGGGATATTTATAGCAAAATACACAGAATTTCACATTAATCACACTACCTGTGGTTTATTCAGTATAAACACGGTGTCCCTACGTCACACACAAAAGATAAAACCGAAGATACTGAAGGGAGATGCTACACACACGAGACTACATTCACACAGAGCCTTACAGATCCAACACTCAGACCAAAAGTGACGCTCACCACACAACACAACGAAGTAATGCTCACTTGCCCCCTCTAACCCTCGCCAGACCCGCCGGCTCGGACTGGAGAGCTGTTGCCATGCCAGAGCCAGACAAACTTCAAACCTCAAAGCCGAAAGAATTACCCCAACAATGCTCTCGCCAACGACGCAATAATATGTCTGGCGTGACAATACACGGGCATACACGCCACAATATTTGTTTTCTACGGTTATGAAAATGTAAATTTGTAAATTCTCTTGGAATATATAAAGATAAATGATAATGCTAAAAAAAGAACTATTTTGTATGGCACAATAATTTATAATCATGTGAGAGGTGACTAGTTTACGTGACAATTAAGGGATACCGGAAAAAGTTATATAGAACAGGTCTTGGACAAACTTTCAGACTGCACATGGGAATCCCGCACAGAAAACATCTCAGCAAGCGTTTGTTAGCATCTTCACCCAAATGGATGCACATTTAAAAAGTCTTGTGTTACATTCACATCACTTCCTTTACCCACTATTGTTCATTTTTACATAATTTGCACTACTATTCCTACGAAAGCTTATTTTTCTATCAATTTTCATATTAATTGAAATAAACCTTTACAGCAATAGTTTTATAACACATTTCATTCTAAGCACAAGGGGGTGAAGAAACCGAATTGATAGTCACATGTTTAAAAGCGTGTCGATATATGCTGGGCTTGAAATCTATACTCTTTCCATGCGAGAAACAGCTGAATAGCACAGCACCTTAAGAAAATGACAAAGTATGAAAACGTTCATAACATAACAACGTATATCTCGGAAATGACTGATGCTACAAAAAAACACGTTATTTAAAACACATTGAGTGTTTTAAAGAAGTTTGCGTGCGTTTTTATCTTTCTCAAACGGTCTGACGCTATTCCAAATTACACAAAATTCCGTCGTTCGAAGGCGACCTCACAGACTACTCCCATAAAAGTTAAGATATACATTTTGCTTGTCATGTAAATATTTTAAATATGTGGTATTTTAGTCAAAATCGTTAGACATTTATGAGAAAATCAAAAATATCTAAATATTTTTCATGTAAAGGGTAGTTTGGTGTTGGGGGATTTTCTTTGAAAACTTCCTGTCACATCTTTGGAATATACTGAACTCAAATACCAGGTTATGCGTTTAGCAGACTTTTCGTGTTTTGAGTTATGCTGTTCAGACGGAGAAATACATTTTTCTATTTTTTTTTTTTAGTTTCAGGAGCCTCAAATATTTATTTCCGGTGAAATCTTGACATTAAATTTTTGGGTGGTCCGCAATCTTCCTCTACCTATGGTAAGTAAGTAGCAGAGATAGTAAAATCAATTGTTTTAACTTTGATGCAAATTGTTTATTGTAGGAGGCAAGCTAATAAGTATACCCAAAATACTATGAATTAAATATTCTGGTTTGTACCTTACTAAAAATGCATGTTACGTGAAGTCACTCTCATTACCTTTACGGTCTATGCCACAATGTCTTGGACATGCTGTGTTACACTTTGGAATCTGGCGCTTTGGTAGTGTGACGGGGTACCCTTTGGGTACTTTTATCTAGGTAGAGTTGTACAGAAATCCTTTGAACTGAGATCCAACTTACGGTGTTTCATTTATTGGTGAGAGCGGCATTCTTTGGCATCTTTGTAATCCAGTGGCACAATATACAACTTAACTATTTTGAAACATATTATTCCCTAAAAATGGTATATGTAACCAATTCGTTTCCAAAACATTTTGATTCCTTGTAATAAACCACACGTCATTCATTGTAGTTCTTTTTGCGAAATGTATCCAAATGCATGTTTTTTTCATTTAAGTTCTTGTCTAGTACACAGCATGTGTTTTTTTTATTTTTTTTTAATTTACTTCCGTTGTAAAAGCCACAAGGGGTTAGGTTGTGGTACTCATCACTAATCTGTCATTCTGAAGTGCTCCAACTTCTCTTATAGAAATATTCCTGTGTATCCTCTGTCTCCGTGACAGGCAGTGACTTTACGTCCTGAAATTTTCTGCAAATCGTCTTAAACTTGGTAACCAGCCGAATTTAAACTTACGAACTATAAATAAACATATTGCAGTTGAAAGCATATTCTGGACTATAATTTATTCTGTGATCAAATACTATCGACCACAAAAAGTTAGCGTGATCTTGTTCCCAGCAGCGGCGGGAAACACGTGTGTTTCTAATTCCGCTCGTAGTTCGTTAGGTATTAATAACTTCATGAATTATATATATTATGTATAATTAAATGAAATGAATTATACTTTTTAGAGACCTTATGCATGGACATGTCTTGGCATGTTTCTAATACAGAGTCAACTGAAAAATCCAATGCCACAGCCGGGATTTTAACACGGTTTTCCGGCTCTCCGTACGGTTGCTCTAACCAAGTATAATTGCTCTCAATTACTTATATACATAATAATTAAAAAGAAAATCTTGAGAAAACCATAAGCATCCAGTACTTGCGGTGGCAGGTCGCCATTGAGATTGTCCTCTCTATTGGCATGTGTGACAGTAGCTTAATGCTTAGGGCAACCCCACGGAGAGCGGGAGAACCGTGTTCAAACTCCGGTTGTGGCGTTGAATTTTTCAGTTGACTGTATATTATTAAGAGCTTTGTTTATTGCAGTAGTCTATTAGGCACATTGTGTTATTGCTTTGTAAACCTTTATATTTCTTTAGTTTATGTGACCCATTGCGTTGTAAACACGCCCACTGGATGAAAGCTTCAACTGCCTCTCAGTTCAAATGTTATTGCACCAGGAGGCAGGGAATGCCTACTCGCGAAATATTAAGGTTTTTCTACTAAAATATAAACGTCAAATACCAAATGCGCTTGCGCTATGTAGGAAAGTTATAACTTTTCCAGATAATTATAGAACCCTGGGTGTGCGTTAGCGAAGGCGAGGAAAATGCTGATGTCATATATGAAACATTAATTTGCAGATATTTTACGCTGTTAAGACCACAGTTCTTGTAATCAACCTATGACTTGCGTAACCAAATGGAATTTCTCAATGGCACATAAGTACTCAAGAAAAACTTAGGTTGGCACCAGATCTCTTAGTAGGGGGTACAACTAGCACTAGAGGCAGTATTTAATTATAACTACAGCAGAGAAAAAAATCTCTCGCTAACACACGAAACGCATTTTAATTTTTCCCAGTGCATTAATCCATAACACCGAGACCATTTTTCATCTGCTTTAGACTTATAAATATCGGTTGACGGTATCGGACATCTTGCAGCGCATATTTTAGCATTCGTTATCTTTTTGTACTTCGGAAAGGGGAAGAAGGCGAACTTAGGTGTGGTCTGGATGTTGTAGTGCGTTAGCAGGTTGATGACGTCACATTGATTAATCGGAGTGTCCCTCAACATGGAGGTAAACAACGCGGTTTTTGAACAAGATTCTAGCCAGGTTAGGTGAGAAAACTGACATCCCGCGTTAGTAGATCCTTCCGTCTGATAGGCCACCATGTTTAGTCAAATATTAGACGCGTCGTTAATCTTTTAATGTGTAATACAATGTCGGGTACATGACGCGCTTGCTAAACTTACGAGGGTGGTTCAAAAGCATGGGAATCTGCTTTTTATAGTTATGTCTTCCGACTGGAGCCGGCTCTGACTACGATATGCTTGTCTGGACAATAAATATACATTACATTATTCATCTCAATCCGAAAAAGCTGTTCCAGTAAACGCAGACGCAGTGTTGCAAAAGAAATACCAGGATAAAATAATAAATATGCTTTCAGTAATGCTTTCCATAGATTAATAATAATAATAATAATAATAATAATAATAATAATAATATCTCCAGAAAACTGACGTAATTGGAAAGACATTAAATTGAAAATTAGTGCACCTAAGCATAAAATGGTTGAAGCACATATCAATAATGAAACTAACAACTGGCATTATGCCCACTGAAGATAGGTGTTCTGAAACACAAAATATAACTTACATTTCAAATTAGATAAGTGTTTGCAATTCAAAGAGCGATATGTACAGTCCGGTTCAAAAAATGTGCCAATACTTTGGTTTCCTATAATGTTTTTCTTGATTTAATGTTGGTGGTCCCTTATACGTTGTGTTCCACACCTACCCGGATGTGCTAATCTCTTATTGGTTTGAACAAACTGAGCGCTAAAGGAGTGGGATACGCAAGCATTTTAACTGAATGGCTGCAAAGTATTCGCCAGACATTTGTCCAATCTATCCGTCCTTGATTGATTTGATGCCAAAGTCTGGCACTGAAGCCCTAAACAATGATTAGTAGTCGATTTCCGGCTCAGGGGCGAAGGAAGCCAGAGGTAGGGAGATAAGACAAACATTATGTATTATATATAATTTTATTTTTATCTTGTAGAGCTTACAAGCGATAAGATAAGTTACATAAAATTACAACTCAAAATTAATAACGTTAAGGGTTGGATGAAATTGGTTTTTAAACAATTTCCTCTTTATTATATGTCATCTGAAACGAACAATGATAACAAACAGAAAATTATTACCCTTAATGAGAGGTTATAGCACAGCGAGGGCTGCTGAGTTAGGAAGTACTCGAAAAACAATTCAAGCTGTTGGAACAAATACCACGAATGTGGTTACTGGACACGCAATTCAGGTGGCGTATTCAATTATAAATGCATAATGCAGTCCGCATGGCGCCAGAAGCTTCAAAAGCATATCACTATGGGATACAAAGGAAAATTAAAGGACATGGGATGAAAACAGTTCCATAAATAAAGTTTCAGAAGAGATAAAGAGGTATTTTACTTTGAATAACAGTAATTTAATAGGTTAGGGCATTATGGGGTTGTTATTATTATTATTATTATTATTATTATTATTATTATTATTTACTACCATTACCGCCTACTAATAATAGTGGTTTGCAAAGCAACAGACATTAATTTACAAACAGCCATGGTAACAAACTGAATTACACGAAATGACACGTAAAACGAAAAACCATTACAAAAACGTCGTAAAACATAGCATTTTCGATTTGATTGAAAATGGTTGGTAACCTCCTTTATTTTTCTATTCTTGCAAAATTCTGATATAAAATTGATTTACTATAATACTAATTCCGAATTAACTATGTAGAGATAAACCCAAAATTAAAAATGCAATGCCATAGTCGGAATCTGAACCACCGATCTTCAGCTTACCGTACCCTGTTTCTGCCGTTTGAGCTCGATGTCGGTATGATAGCACTTCTTGAAATTCTCTATGTGACTTCAGTTTTCCCGGTAAAACAAGGTTTTCTTAACTTCTCATGAGATAATAAACCCCAATGTCGCCTTACACACTTTTTAATTATTTCTTCTTAATTCCTTAATTTCTAAATACTTAATTCTTTCCAGCTTACGGAAAAAGGATTAATAAAACGGAATTGATTATGTTTTCTCAACGAATCTAAAACTGCTTTGGATCCTAGCCCCTGATGCACACCTGCCATCGCGAAAAAAGCCGCCAGTCAACATGGGTTGCTAAAATTAATTAAGGAATGGAGCCGAGTGATGAATGGAAAGAATCCCTTACAAACGTAATACGCAGTTCATTATATCGGCACGTTTTTTGCACCCAGTTGTACTTGTTATATTAAAATAATTTTTCTTAGTATTATAATCAACTAAATTAGGTAAAAAATAATTTTGAAATAATATCATTGTTGTTCCTCAGTTTCTCTTTAATTCTTGTATGTTTTAATATTCTGTAAAATAGAATTAAGAAATGTCTTTATTCTTTTCATTTTTGGGAAACTATACGTATGTTGGAGTATAATCCCATTAGGTATATATCTAAAACACTAAAACTGGTTTCAGGCAATACCTGGGTATGTTCTTCTAGACCATGAATCATTAGCAGACCGATAGTTCAGTTATGAGCACGGTATCACTAATGAATTCGAGTTGGATGTAAAATACAGTACCCTTTATTTAAAACGGATGTTACAAATAATAATAATAATAATTATAATAATAAATATGTATTGTTAATTTGTATGATAATCGCGATAGTAATAATAACACTATAAATTATTATCATCTACCAAATTTAAAACGAAATTCGTGTTGTAAATTAGTAATAATAATCTATTAATAATATAATAATAAAGTCGTATTGACACACATTGTCATTACTTCATAAATAATTCCTATATAAGTATCTGATCCATATTTTCCAACCTTCACAATTGGTTTAATGATGTCACAGAAAACACTCTGAGAATAACAACTGTATTTTTTTTTACAAAATCTAATATATTATATTTATTTACCCAGTCATTTATTTTCATATTCTTTCTGCAAAGTAGTCTTTCCAAGCTTACTTTTCTATGTTTTGATTGTAAGCTTTAACGTATTTCTTACGGTAACTAGAAGAAGAATGCAGAACTAGTTCAGAATAAAGAAATTCAGAAGCTATTCGCAGAAAATTCTAGACATAATTCTTTTACACACAAATATATTAAAATGCTGTTGTCAAAAATCATTAGAGCCATTTTGGGGAAACAAAAGATAAGGATCATTTTTTCATATTAAGAATATATATTTTTAAACGGTAACCTACAATTTGGAACAAATTAAATTGACCCTAAAATGACGATCACAATGTCCTCAAATAAAACACTTCCCCTATAATATCAAGAAACTATGCAAGACATTTCTTTCACAACGCTTGGTTTTGTAGATATTGTACAGTCTCAATTTAAATAGTCCAGCCTGTATATAAATGAAGGCTCACAACTAGTACTGTAAGCCTGTTTTCGAATTGAAAAATAATTTCCGGAATTTTTCCGGTGCAAAGTTAATAAAATAGTTTAGTTACAATTTTGCACTAGTAGGTATGTAGCTGTATTTCTCTATTATATTACATAAACTATCTTTTGTTACATATTAAATAAAACAAAAATATGCAAATGTTTTTGTTAATAATTTATCCCAGCTTACACTCATCCTACATATATAACATACCTTAAATTGCTAAGAAAACAATATCTACCACCACAGTTTCGGGATCCAGCAGGGGAATGGAGGCCTGCTTGGATCTAACTTTGGACGCGTGCTGTCATAAAATGGGCTCTTTATTTTTGTCTAAGATTCGACAAAGGAGGCTAATTGTCCTGGAGAACAGAAGAGGGGGAGACGGTACATAAGAGCGAGTTCTTAAGGGTCGGAGCGCTGTATATATGTGTAATATAATTGTAGTTCATGCTTATTATTATTGTAATTATTATTTTTTCTTCCTTCATTATGTTAGTTCATAGTACATACTAGTACATACTTATGTATATATATATATATATAGTGAGCTTATATTTAATATTATACACGCAGTGTTAGATTATAGGGACAGGAACAGCATGTACGCAATGAGGCCTATGCGATTGTTGTATTGTACAAGAGTAGACTGTAACTGTTCACAATAAAAGCCCTGCTACTACTACTATATTAGATCCAAAGAATTCAGCTTGAAATATGCTCTTAAACACATATTGAATATTTATTTGAACTTCACAATAAATTTAACACTGCGGTAACATCACACATGTAGATATCGATGTCGCGGTGACGGAATGCCACAACTACAATATTTATTATGAAGTGGAAATGAGTAAACGTGATTCTGTGCGACAATGGCGAATTACAGCAGTGAAGGGTCGAAGACAGTCACAGTTAATCATTACCAATGGTAACTTTACTCCCTTTTATTTATGCACCTAAGTAGCTTTCTCGGCAAATCTCTGAGTGCCTTTCTCCTTTAGCTGTTACAAAGTGATGTTTAAAACTGCATAGAAATGCAAATTTTGGGACGTTTGTATTTGCGCACTTGTTCACGAGGCAGCCAACGACATTAACGAAAAGCATTCCAAAGTTAACGGTAACAGTATGTTGTAATATAGATGTACAGTCGAGCGCATGGAATCGTGCCGATATAATGCAGTGGTTTAGGTTAATAAGGAAATACCAAACCGCCTCTGTCATGGCCAGCCCCCAACACTTATGTGGTTCTAGAACTTGAAGTGATAAGATCCACCCGAATAATAAATAATAACGAATAAGAAGAATAATTAATAAGCATATCATCAAAATAGTAAGAAGGAATACCAGTATCAGAGAAGAATAAAAGAGAACATTAAGAATTAGAGAAAGGGGGAAAATAAATCATGAAGAGAAAAAAAAACGTAGAGGGTAGATATTAATTAATAATAAGAACATGAAATAAAACGTGTAGTTGAGAACGAACAATCTTGGCAAAAATCACATAAAGATAGCAGACGTAGGAAAGGACAGGAAAAAAAAACATTAGAGATCGCTTAGTGACAATAGGAATCGAGTTGTGCACACAGGAAGCCAAGACAAAGGGCAGGAAACCGAAGTTAATCAAGCGCACAGAAAATGCAGTAAAGCGAACATAATTTGTTACTGTTAGACGTGGGCGAGACTCAGGCGATGGGATTGAGAGCCAATGGTAAACGGAGGAAAAATTCAGAAATGTAACCAATCATAACGAATAAAAGTCACATAAATAACAAAAAAGTGAGAGAGAAACTAGAAAATAGGCGTGAAATAGAAAATTATCTAGGAAGCAAGCGATGTTCAGACGTGCGTAAGATACCTCACTCTGTGTCGAAACGTCAGGGAGAGAAGAAGACTCTGTGTCGAAACGTCGGGGAGAGAAGAAGACTCTGTGTCGAAACGTCGGGGAGAAAAGATGATTTGTAGGGAAAGAAATAGATTCGTGTAGGAAACGTGAGGGACAGCAAGATAGATCCTGAAATTCAAAACATCTTATATTAAAGAGGGAAACAGTGTAGCGGTATATTTATGTATTGAAAACCAGTTTACGGCAACCGTGAGGAACAGGGTAGCTAGGGACTGACGAAAGGAAAAGTCATTAGCATAGTATTGTAACATACTTCAACTTCGCAAATTAAGAAAGGGTAAGAGCACGGAAACAGTAGCAGGGGTGACAGGAAAAAACGCGTCTTGTGTGGAAAGGAGATTCGTACGAGGACATCAGTGTGGATCATCAATAATCGGGCTATCTGAGAGGAGAAAGTGAAGTTCATTTATCTCCCATCCACACTCCCTGAGGTAAGAGACTCCTGAACCTAAATTCCTCTACCTGAGTAGCCGGCAGCAACAACAATCCAACCACCAAAAACAGCACCATTACAAACCTTTATTTTTCCATTCCCAAACCCCGCTACAAACTCCACTTAATGTGTGTCTTACTTCCCCCTCTGAAACCGACATGTGTTCATAGGTTAATGGTTGAGGCACAGATTGTTTACATTAAACCAACACGAAACGGACTTATCTAGGAGCTGTGTGACGGTGTAGCGAAGCATGCCTTTCTGTCACTCAGGTTAAATGATTTCGTACTCCTACCCTTTCGCCGCTTACCTAGGCCTAACCTTTCTTCATAGGCTAATGCGTATTTTTCGCACATGAATTCGAACCAATAAGAGATTGACTCACCCAGGACTGGTGCGATGATAAGGATGATCACAAATGATAAGGAGTTAGTGCAACATTAAATAAAGTAAAACAGTATACGAAACGTGACGATTCTTTTGGCAGTTTAACGGACAAGTTTGAAAAATGAGACAGAAGCTAGCTTTCCTGCTTCCGAGATTCTTTAATGCGTATTAAATAGTAAATAGGGTGTCAGAAACTTTTTAGAACATATCACAGATAATAGAGGAGAAAAAAAACGTCTATTTTACCGTATGTGGCAAAAACTTCTGTCTTCTCATTTACATACCGATATTTTAAGTGGTTTTACAAAAGTGTTTTTCGAACTTCAGTTGCAAACGAAAGCTAAACAAATGTAAGTTAAGACGTTCAGATCCATTCAAGTGGATGTACTACTTACTGCTTGACGCTCTATAGCTGGGAGTTTATCGAATAATCTCTGCAGGGATAGTAAGAACTCTTCATAATATGCCTCTGATGTCGGACGCTTCGTTCATCCACTAACTTGGAACTTCTTACAGTTTAAGTTATGAGATTGCTACGATACTAAAGGAACGGTTAAAGCATTAAAATGTTGACCATTAGAACATACTTTAATTATTCTTCACAATTTATAATTCCTTCAGGATTAAAAGATACTTACTGGATATATGATGTCCAACTGGACTAGAGAAGAAGCTGGAAATTGGAGAGGGGGAAGTTAAGGGTGTCATAAATACAAATCTCATCGATTTCCTTCCATTTCCATTCATAAACCAATAAAGACGTTTTTGTTCAATAATACCGGGGTTGGTGCTCAACACAAGAAGAATCCTCTAGATCAGAATGTCACTATCTCCTCATTGGTGACTAAAAATCTAATGTACTCTCACCATAAAGCTTTCTAAGTTTAACAAACGTGACTACTTGCATATAATTTATTTAAAACAGACATCTTAAATGTAAGTTTTACTCATAGCCAGCTGAAAAATTCATTGTCATATTGGCATTTGTACTCAGCTCTCCAGCGGTGCTCTAATCATTGAGGCACTGTGACAACATGCCGGTAGGACATTGAATTCCCCAGATGCCTCCAAGGCATCTCACTTTAGAAGTTGCAATCTCAGTGACGACTTACAATTTGCAAGTGCTTTTTTCCTAGATACACATACAATTAAGCCAGCTACTAGGCAAATATTAGTGTTATTATTATGTATAATTAATGAAGTTAATTATACCTTATTGAAGTCCTGACCGTCTAGGGATGTTTTTTATGTAGAGTCAGCTGAAAAATTCAATGTAATAGCCGGGATTTGAACACGTTCTCCCGCTTTCAGTGCGGTGCTTTAAACGCTGAGCTATGACAACACGTCGGTAGGACATTGAATTTTCCAACTGGTTGTCTGTACTAATAAAACCGCTCAACCAATTTCAATTCCTTAAAGATTACAAAGTCGTATTTTTCCTGAAGGACACAGGCTACAACTGGAGGTTCAAGGGTAGTTATATATTTATATCACAGGATTTTAATCCCGTTTCGTTTAATATAAATATCAGGGGATTCTTTGGCACTTAATTACGAATATGGCAGATTTTTATAATTTTTAGCTTAAAGGGATAAATGGGGAGGTTTAAAACATTTTAAAGTTCATGTGTTCAAGGGGGAGTTGCATATCGGTTCATATCACCAAAGTCACTCTTATGTCCTTTGGCTGGGTCATATCGTACGATGAATGAATGAATGAATGAATGAACGAAATGGGTGAAATACTCAAATAAGCCCGGGATCCAAGGGCTTAAACTTACCCGCAATTTATCTTTTCAGGATAAGAGAAAACCCCGGAAAAGCATTATCTGACTAACTAGCCCTAATCGAGATTCGAACTAAGGACCTCTTGAATGTGAGGCAAATACTCTACCACCACACCACAGAGGCATAATTTTACAATATTGTAAAAAACGATAAACTTTCAAATACTTCCGCTACACTCATTTCCAAACCCTATATTCAACCCCTAGAGTCAAATAAACATTACTTCCCTATCTGCCCGTCGTCCTCCATGGTCTAGGGTATCATGCTAGGCTCTAGTTTCCGAGGTCGCGGATTCAAATCCGGTGGAGAGCGATGGATTTTTATCGGGCGTAAAAATATTTAGCATAGCTTCCTTCGGAAGGGAAGTAAAACCGGTGGTCCCGTGTCGTAGATTTACGGCACGTAAAATAACCTCAAGTCAAGAGGCTGCTGAGAAAAATCTCCGATCTTTCGCGCCCAATATAAAATGGGACGCTAAGAATCATAGTAGTTAAAGAGCGTCCATAAATAAAACTCAATTTTATTTTATGTTCCTATCTACCGAAAACGTTATACACTTATACTATAACACCCGATGAATATTAGAGCTAGCCAAGTTTTAGTGTATGTGTTAAGTTCCGTGAAGTAATGATAAAACTACATAGCACTCCCTAATTGTATGAAACTTTACCAAACACTCGACGTGAAATAATAGGAATTTTTCCGTGCTGTAGCCACGCTTATCACGCGGCCTGAAACTTTTAATAGGTTTATTAGTAAACGCACGGATAACTTTAAATTGAGTTTTATTTATGGCTGCTCTTTAACTACTATGGTTCTTAGCGTCACATTCCATATTGGGCGTGAAAGACCGGTAATTTTTCTCAGAGGCCTCTTTATCAGGCTTGAGGTTCTTTTACGTGCCGTAAATCTACGACACGGGACCACCGGCTTTAATTCCCTTCCGAAGGAAGCCATGCTAAGTATTTTTACGCCCGAAAAAATTCATTGCCCTCCGCCGGGTTTGAAGCCGCGACCTTGGGAACTAGATGCTAGAACGGTACCACTAGTCCACGGAAGACGACTAAACGCATGGATACAAAGGTATTTATTCGTTAACTTTTAGCACTTAAATCCGTTCTCTATCTGTACTCCTTTTTTATTTATTGATTTTTCAGATTTAATTCACCTATTGCGTTAAACGTTTTCCTCGCTAAATTACTAGGAAGCGATTGCTTATTATTTCACTAGCAAAATTAGTAAATCTATGACAGGTTTAACTTATAAAAAGGCGTTATTTAATATATGAAAATCCATGATAAGGCCACAAAACTATAATCGTTCATCGTTTATTGCAACACTTTCGCAACACTTTCCCTGCTTAAATAACGAATCCGTAACTCCAGTTATGGTAAACTTTGATATTTTTACAGCATACGTTAAGGAAAGGTTTTGTTCATATATTTCAGTAAAACATATTAACTCTACGTAGCTATAAATTCTTGTACCTATGTTTCAGCATATAATTTGCAATTTTTTCTCGAACTCTGCTTCCTGGTTATTTTCTTAATGCATAAGTTAAAATAAAAATATGCAATGGTAGATCATCTTCTAAATGATGAGCAAATAGCAAATACATCCCACATATTTTAAGGAACCTTTAAATGTGTGTATGATCTATGAGATAAAATATAAGAGTTCAGTAAGGAAACAGTGGCTACTTCTTTTCTCCCATAGAGTTTGAACTGTATTTATGATGACCTGAATGTCTGGTGTAAAGGTGCTTATTCTGTCAAGAATTATATTTTATTTTCCACTATTATAAACCTAAATGGGAATACTCAGGATAACTCCAGTGTATGATAACTCGAGAGAGGTTTTAGTGTGTGGCAGTAATTTGTATCACAATAATGTAAATGCCAGAGTGATTGTAGTGTAAATAAGCATTATTGTATGACATTGATTTGAGATGTTTGTTAATTATAAGCATTGTTAGGAAATAAGTTTACACGACCTCACTGAAACTGACAATAGGAGCGGATAACAATGTGCGAGGGGGTGAGTTGAATATTAATTAGAAGAGACAAACAAATGACGTCATATTGGCGCGCATTTCTTAGAAATAGCGGTAATATTTTCCCTAGAGCTTATGTTTTCGTAATTTTTGATTGGATATAAAACTAGACGCTAATGTTGGCGCGTTTTATTAACCAATAGCAGTTCGGTTATAATCTTTAGGCATTTCGAGGTGTGGGAGTATAAAAAGCTAAAGTCAGAGGCAGATTTCGTCAGTCCAACAGAAGCATTCGTGTGTAATACGTTCATCAGTTCAACATAAGTATTCGTGAGTTATACGTCGCGTAGTTCAACGGAAGCATACATAAAGTACACGTCGCAATTCTACAGAATCTCTCGCGTCTTAAAGTTTGTTATAAAGGTGAAACGCGAATTAATAATGTGCAGTAAATAAGTGATTATAGTGATATTAGAAAATATAACCGTTTCAGTTTGGCGTGTATCACGAATCAATATGTGAACTTAATTGTGACGGTAATAAAAGTGTAAAAACAAATACTTTTATCAGTGTTATCTTTGAGTAACAAAATCCTTTCCGCTTACACACCCTGTTTAAGAGATTTGCTCGACTGAATAATAATAATAGCTAGCCGGAGCACAATGAACCCAAAATGCAAAATAATAAAACAATAACAGGCGCCCAGCAATAAGATAACACGAAGTGACTGCGACAAATTGGCTTCCATACATGGGGCATATAAACATGAAGCATCTTCCAACTACCAACTAATAACAAATATACCACTTCAAGTGCGAACCTATGATCCTTCCTTTCTTTCCTGGTCACTAGATGAATTTTGGGATATATGCCGAATTATCCTTCCCACTCCCCCGTTTGTGTGCATGTTTTAATTTCCTTATATTTCTGGTGCACAGAGTCAAGCAGCGTGTGCTGGTAACATGCGGCGTGTTGCAGCAGTGGAAATATTTTCTGTGGTGTGTGGAATGCACTGATTTTCTGATGAAGTAACTGGATTCTGTGTCTGCAATCCCGTTCATTTTGGTTTTTCTTATTGTTATACACCGGGGTGAGGCCAAAAGGTTTGCAGCTAAAATATTAAATTTAGTATCCCCGGCATAAACATTGGGGAACGTAACTCAGAGGCACACGAGAGATACCAGAAACCTGCTGCACAAAACTAAGCTGGCGTGGGTTATTTAGAACATTAAAAATACATAATTTACATTTACCTCTGGTTTATTATAATAAAAAAGGTGCCCTACATTATACACAAAAGGTTACAGAATAACACTGGAGGAGATGCCCCACGCATACACACCCATCACGCACACGCATGCATTCCCTTGGAAGACCTACATTAGACTCTGGCTACAAGTGAAGCCAAGCCACACATATTCCCTCCATTTGCCTTCACCCCCCCCAACTAGGAAGATGGAATTCCCGCGCCGGACAAGGACTTAACACACAAACACAAAAATTAGCTCAATATTATACACAGCAATAATGTGTCCGACGCGACAATATACAAACATAAGCTACATCATGTTATACCTAATATTCAATTATCTATTATTCAGTAGTTCTATGTTTGCAGTGTTTTCTCCCATGTATCCCTGTCTTTAGCTATAATAGAAAAAAGTATATAGATATGTATTTGAAATGCAAATAAATGTATTCATTAACCGAGTGAGGTAGCGCCGCGGTAACGCATTCGGGAAATCCCGGGTTCGATCCCCGGTGACCGTCCACTCTGACCCATGGACTTTTTGTTGTTTCCCCCGGGGTGTTTTCTTCTCTACCACGATTTCCTTTCCGTCATTTCCCTTTTATTCCGTTTCCTTCTCATCCTTTAAGTGTGCTTCTTGGTTTGCTAGTGTATGTCCGTGCCGGACAGATGGCGCGGATGTATACTCAATGGAAAGAGTATTCCCCGCGGGCACAAAAGGGCTGTTCGACTGGTGGGTCGTTCACCGCCCTCTCTCGGCTGTTCCAGCAGTGGGACGGGTCTGTGAACTTGGAAATGTTAGGGACTTCTGTGTCTCTGTGGCCTTTTATGTGGTTCCTTCATTTCATCCGTGATAGCCACAATAGATTTCTGTAGGTGGCGAGGTGTACCCCTCAGTGGAACAACCTATACATATACCTATATGAATTCATCTGCATATTTACTGGTTGTCCACGGCTTGTTAGCATTTAAATCGGAACTTTTTGGCAAACTGCCCCTGCAATCGTAACCCGGATGTTTCAGTTTATTTTGAAGAGCAAAGTTAATGTTTTTACTGTTTATAGGCTCCTTATTTAGCAGAACCATTGGCTGTTACCTGTTTCCTTTTAAGATTTCGTAGCTAAAACAGCTATAAAGATGATTGCTGTATTACTGTCAAGCCTGATCCTCCAAGTGAGTCATTTTGGCGAAAAAGTGAGATTATCCGGGTTCTTCACCCGCGTTGTAAAACCTGCAGCGCACCTCTACTAGGTCGTTGATCACGTACGGCGTATGAGAGACAAGACAGAAGAACAAGAAGAAGTAACACCCAGGAATGTTTCAGTGACGGATCGAGTTATAACAACAAACGAGTTTTTAATGGTCAGGCATTAATATCGGAGATTTATTTGCCCTGCCTACGACCGCAATCGGCCAGTTTCCCTAGCAGAGGAACGGTTAATGAATATCGTGTTCTTCTGTTTGCTGGAGGGTGACGTAAAATCCGAGACTCCGGGGATATGTAACAGCGCCTCTGCAGGCACGGTGAGTAATGAAGCTCTCCTGCGCATTAATAACGCACACCTTCATTTGTTTTGTATCGGAAAACACTGGGTGGGTCATAAGTACGAAATAAAGAGGTATAGTGCAATATTTGGTGAGATCATTGCGTGCCAGTATTTTGCTGCACGCAAGAAATGAATCAGAAGAGAAACAAATGAAACTCAAACACCTAAATCAAACAAGGGTGTAACTTGATTCTTCTTTTCATCAATATTGTACCTGGAATTTTTGTTTCAAGAAATATTACCGACAAGGAATTCTAATTATCATACACAACATATTCAGTAAAATCTGTTCGTGTTTGATGTAGGATTATTAGTTATCTTTAACTAATGATTTATTCTTCTACAGATTTAACTACGTTTGCCTTTTAACTTCTCTGTCTCTTACCTAAGGTTAAAACATTATTAAACCCAACTAATTAATACATATTTTCTCGAAAAATACGTTTTGGGGAACCCTTGAACATATAAAATGAAAACATGTTGAAAAGAAATCCATCAATAAGTGAACAGCAGACCTAGAAAAGAAAAAAAGTTCTGTTGATTCCCTTGACATGACATTCTCTACACACTATCATTTATTTTACAGAGTATTTTTACAAAAGCTTAATTAATTCTTTCTTAATTCTTTCATCATTGGGATACAACATTCCTCTGGTCCAAAATACGTAGTCTAAAAAAATATTTCCAAGAATTTTAAAACTAAAGTGGTTGAACGTCTATGGGGGTTTTCATATTCATGCCACTCAAATTCAATGTGATATCAGAGAATACTTTAGGCACTTTATTGTGAATATACCAACATTTTAATTACTTCGTCCCAAAAAGGGTAAACGAGAAGACTTATTGGAACGAGGCGGGAGTTGCCTATCATGTTCATATCATCAAATACCCCTCTGATTTCGCTGAACGTTGCTATCAAGGGATGTTTTTAGTATATTTTGACGACACTAGGTGTATTTGCGTTTTAGAATCTGTTAAAAATAAGCTTTCCTACAATTTCAAAAACTTCTTATACCCGTATTTTCAACCCATGTTTCCAATTCCTGACATCAAATCAATACTCTTTTGCATATTTGGACGAAACTTCTTACACTTATACTAAATACATAAAGCAAGTTATGGCCCATCTTAAACTCACATTCTTACATACTTGCAATCCCTTATATAGAAAACTGAACGGTACCCATTTGGTCAAAATATTCTAACATTATATCGTAGGACCCGTAAAAATCGTAGGTTAATTATAACTTTAAAAAAAACAGGCAATCCTTATATTCAATCGGTATATTCTTTAAATCTACTCTTTCACTTTATTCTCATCCCTTACAGACACAGCTATACTGTGTTCTTGAGTCTGAGAATTTAATGAAAAATACATATTCTAACCACTACCCTTTCTTATGTTTTAAATTTCTAACAAAAATATCTACACCATTTGACCACTTTGAACAAAACTTTACGCACTTACGCTTTAAGCATGTGTAAGAGTTGTAGACTCCTCACGACTTTCAAAAAGCCACATTTTCAACATCTTACTGAAAACTCTGCAATGCCGCAATCCGAGTAAGACAGCATTGTTCGCTAAGTCAAACTATAGCAAAAAAAATGTAAATTTGAAACCATACGATTATGTTGGGTAAACTTTTCGGTGAACCGAGCGGGATGACTCGGGTGGTGACGTTTGTAGCCCGCATTCGGAAGGTCCGGATTACATCCTCGGGGCCGTTCAATCTGATCGAATGTTTTTTTCGCGGTTTTTGTCGGTCACTAGGTAAATGCTCGTTGAATAATTTGATCTACCAATATTCCTAGCATCCCTTTGATACCGTAATTATTGACGGGAGATATAAATAAAGAAATAATAGTAAGATAGACAAACAATTTCAATAAATAATTTCCGTATATTAAATCAATGTAGGTAATAAGCTTGGGTTGAAAGATTTGCCAGGAGAAAAGGTCATTAGTGAGTTATGTTAGGCAAAGTCATTAGTAACAGCCAAAGTGTCGAATTCGGTAAGCACACGGATTCTGTGAATGCAGTTTAGAGTTAAATTCAGACGTTTGCAGATTCACGTAGGCAGAAATGCTGAAAAAGAGAAAGGCACTTAAATTCTGAGAGTCAGGAGGTCCATTAGAATTACAAGGTAAGTAACTGCACATAGGCAGCTCAAAAAATTAGAGAGAGAGGCAATTCTTACAATTTGGTCGTCAAAAAAGTAAAAGTTGTGGTTCAAATGCGTATACACTAGAATTTTGATGGACTAGTTCTAAAATAGGCGGAGCGTAAGAAATAGGAAGGCATATAATCTTAATCAGAGACACATTCGCATTCGTGTACACATTTGTGCATACATTCGTCATCTGTTGGTTACTATTGTAGTATTTTAAGCGCTCAGTGACGTGCTTGTGTGAGTAAGTAGCGGCCATTGCGAGGGATCTTGCCGGTAAGAATTTTAGCAACTCACGGCAAATTACGCTTTTAGTTTCTTTTACCATGTAAACAGTTATTTCAAACCGTAATATTGATGCTGCAAAAGTTAGCAAGGATAATCATTCAATTGTTATAGTTTTGAATGCTACGATTCATTTTTTATCTTCAAACGGTCAGCAGCTCGCTTCAGTAGCCCTAGTATTGGATCACATTAAACTTCTCAGTCATTTAAACTGCTGCTATCATTTATTCAGCCGCCCACGCATACCCTGAGGGAAAATATTTCATAGCTAGTCCACTGGAGTAACTGGCGAAGGTGACAACAGTACGAGCTACGAGATAACGACATCAGAAGCAGGAAAAGTATACGGTTTCAAAATTTCGGGCTATCATATATACTTCTTCACCTCTCATCACTACATTTCATGTCCTTCTTCACCGCCATACATGGCATTGGGCTGATCACCAATCCTGGTTCTGCCATGTTTCAGAGTTTGCTTGCTCTTCGACAGACTACTCGCCCAAGGCATTGGAGGTGAAGTTCTACAAAGAGGAGGATAATCAATTAAAGAAGAAGACTTTTAGGTGACATTTTTATTTTCGAAATATTTGTTGTGGTACGTGTATAGTGACCCTGATTTTAAATGGCTGTATATTTTGAAAGGTTAGATTGTTTATCATCAGATCAGGTTTAAGTAAATAAGTTTATCGAATTGTTTAATGAATAACTAACCCTGACGTGCACTTAATGCAACATTTTAACTTAAGTTCTATAGAACAAAAACGCATTAACCAGAGTAAGCCGTAGAATGTTAACGAAATTCTAATGACTACAGTGTCACGTGACTGTTAAACAACATCTTTTTATGCTGTCTTATTTATTTTGACATAGTATCCTATTCGAAATAAGGTCCTAGCTATTTACTTCCGAATTTAAATACATAATCTGTTCATACAGCAGTATCTTCCATTCCAGTAATTGAGTGTATTATAATTCGATTTCATCCCATTTCCAAAAGAAATCAGATGTGTTACTTTCAGATAATTTTCCCTACCCACTATCATTTATTTTTGCATAACTTTTACAAGCTATTCTTGCAAATGCTTATTTTTTGTCTGCTTAATGTTAATCGAGATAAACATATGCGGAAATAGTTTTGATTAAACTGTAGATAAAGGTTATTGAAAAATCAATCCAACAAGAACGGAGATCTCCATTTTTTTCATATTTATCGTAAATGAAATTTATACAAAATTCCTTCTGAATGCAGAGCACTTCACGGCTATTCACAGAAAACTCGAAATAGAAATGTTATGTGTATATAAATGTATGTTAAATATTAATCAAAGTCTTTGGAGCGCTTTTGAGGAAATAAAAACTAAAGAAATGTTTTTCATTTAAAAGGTAGTTTGGGATGTGGGATTTTCATGAAAATCTTCCTCTTTATCTTTGGAAGATACTGAACTTAAATACCAAGTTGGTATTTCTCCAACATTTCGTTCTCACACACACACACACACACACACACACACACACACACACACACACACACACACACGGGAGCTTTTTCTAAAATGCCCTTATAAGTTTCTCTATTACGTATAGTAACTAGCGGAATTGTTGCATTCCACCCAAAAATTTGACACCAGGATTTCAGAGGAAATACATGTTTTAAGGCCCTCTGAATCCAAATAAAGTATTTTTGGAAACATGTCTGTGTATATGTCTGTCTGTGAACAACATAACTCAAAAACGAAAAGTTGCATAAATGCCAAACTTGATACTTCAGTTTAGTATCTTCTAAGGATGCGACCCGAAGATTTTCAAGAAAATACCTCAACCCCAACTATCCCTTACATAGAATATTTTTCGAGAATTTTTATTTTCTGAAAAATGGTTCTAACGATTTTGATTACATTACCATATGTTTAAAATATTTTATGGCAAATGAAATGTATATCTTGAATTTTCTGGGAATGTCCTCAAAAGTCCTCTTCATTCTGAATGGTTTTTGCATAAGTGGTAAACCATAAGAGATAGACAAAATTTTACTACAAAAAATGTAAATCTCTTAAAAACATACAATTTATGTCATATACATTTTTTGAGTGAACCATTGCCGAGGTATTCCTTGTAGTTTGTTTGAATTTTGTAATACTTACTTTTTCTTAAATGGGAATTCGTTATTCGCTTTTTTATCTTCTGGTCTTGCAAAGCCAACCAGCTCTTAAAAGATTCAACTATCGCTTAAAGCCTTCCACATTCCCCTTGCACTTACAAGAAAATTAGCACTATCTCGAATAACATGATGTAGATGGAGAATAAGCGTTTGTAAAAATAATTTGTACAAGAGTAGAAAAAATCTTGTGAGTGTAACATATCAGATTTTTTTTTTTAATTCAGGAGTCTCATCATTAAAATCTCGACATCCAATTTTCAATTACTTCTACTACCTATAAGGCACGTGGTAGAGAGGAGAATAATAATAACAATAACTTAAAGGTAGGTCCGTAAAATTGCAATGCCTCAAACAAACCGTGAAGTATGGTCTCTTAAATGTCTTTTGTACAGTTTAATTTGCATTGCAACCAGAATAACCAGTTTCACTTTGGGAATATTTGGCGAAAAGAAAGCTGAAGAAAGAGGAAGTCTTAAAGATTGAGATAGCTGTAAGATTTTATCGTGATATGTCTCCCATAGATGGTAAGATCGTAAGAATCTCTGGGAAGATTAAAAGGAAAATTTTATATAAACAAAAGCGTAACATAATAGGCAGCATTTACAGTTCTTAAAGATGCTGCGAAGATGTGGTATTCATCTTGTTTCTCTAGTTCCTCTTCGTGACACTGTGCAACCTATCTAACTGCTTGCTTGTCAGTCCTGATTGTATGAATTTGTTTCCTTAGAAGACAAAGCTTTGTTACTTTTTGAAACAACTTCACGCTTCAATCCCTTGGATATTTGGATTTTTTTGGAGTAATAGTAAAGAATGAGACCAGTTAATGATATGTGTTTCTTTAATGGCAACAAGTACAGAATATATTCCGGTACCTCTTCTCACTCCAATACAAACATCTGATCGTTTGTGTGGAAGAAAATCATTCATCTTCACTCGACAATATAATAAATTATAATTTCTACCTAAATCAACCACAAACAACATGAGCCTAATACAATCAGAATTACAATCACCATGTAGTAGCCCATTTTCGTTATGTTCTTTCAATTGAAGCTGTTTTTGTTATTATCGAAGGATTATTCATTGACATCCCTTATTTACTGGATTATCACTAAATCCAAGCTGATTGGAAGTTGGAACCTATAATTATAGTTGTATTCATCCACTGTGATTAATTGATGACAATGATAAAATTTTTCCTAAAGACATTTGGTTAATACCACCATGGCACCACCAATATTTTTATGGTTTAGGGCTGTTACCTGTTCCGGTTTCAAATTGTGAATTGATCTTTCCATCTCAACACTGGACATTCTAGAGTTCTTTTTCCTGTTGGTCTATATTTTAGTAGTTGTTTTGGGATCCACTATCTAATATTTGTACATACTGGAAGTAGTTTGTTTGACGATCTTTTATTCTTTTATTCAAATTATATATATTTAGCTCTTTTCTGATGTCTTCATTTTTCTTTCTATCTGTTCTTTTATAGCCCGTCACCATTCTTAGAAATCTCATCTCTACATCTCTACACTTCAGCTTACTTCTTTTCTCATTAGCGTCCAAAATTCATATCGATAAATGGTACTGCTAACACTTTATAGCATTTTAATAGTGTCTTTTCTTGTTTATTTAATAGTGTTTGTTTGATTTTGCCACATACGAGTGTATATATTTAAATTTTGTATCTTTTTTTGAATAACATTCCGTTTGAAATGAGAAAGGAATATTTTAGGAGTTGTATCGTATTTCGACTGCTGGGGAGCCGAACTTGTAGTAGTTGCAACCGCACGTATAGTAAACAGTTTCCGGTAGCCTTCGCCCCAAATGTACTTTCAAGTGGCCTTTGCCCCAAGTTTAAAAAAATATTAACTTTGTAATTTAACTGTTTCTTTAAATATTATATATTTGTTTTTGCCTCAGCTGCGTCAGTATTATTCTTAGAGACACGTTTCTCTTAGCAGGGTTGTGGTGTGACTAAAGAATGTAGGCTTACACAGATTATAATTTTACTTCACTCCTTTTATTAATACTTGATACACTTAAAATAACACTTTACTGATATAGAGAGCTCTGAGATTCTTTTATGAATTACTTGCACTTTTTAACACGTAAACTATTTTTCGTCTCACACGAATACGTATTAAATCTCTCGAGGATGTGTCCCGCGTTCAATTAGGAACACTGTTTGCAGGCAACTGAACTGATTTCAACCGCCTAATCTTGAAAATTTTCTGTATTTCAAGTCTCTGATTGGCTATTCCTAATCCAATAGAATATCCTCTTTTTACTAAAGCTTTTTCTGGCTGTTGATTGGCTATTTTTAAACAGTCTCAAAATTTACATTATTGTTGCTCCAATAATGACTAGTAGCATTTAAACTTTCAAATTCATTACTGCCTAAGGTTACCTCATTGTTACCTCATTGTTAGCAACTTTTAACCTATTATTCTCACGGCTCCTACATCATTAAATTACGTAATATATTCACGTAACATTATTACACATGGATACAATAATACAAACATATACAATCACTGTTACATATATTTTACAAATTATTACATACACATATTGCTTCAAGGCGGGCTGTTATTGAATTTATATATTATATAATTAGACTGAAATAATTTTAGTGTTAAATATACTGCCTCAGAAATTACATAATTCAAAGTCTAAATAGTTTTAAAAAAATTTACTTGTCCAATTATGTCTTTGCTCTCGAGGGGAGTTTTTCTATAAAAGCTAAAGTTTTTGTTTTAGAAGTGTATATACTAAAGTTATATGCAGAGGGCATGTTGGACTTAGAAACACGTCATACATATAGTACAAACATACAGATATATCTCGCATAAGAAAGAGTTACAGCACTTGTTGCTTCGTTTCTAACGCTGTGATTTAGTACAGGAATGGCCGTTGTATGTAGTCACTGTTATAAGTAAAGCATTTCTATTCTATATATCTTCAGTACAAAGTATAAAACTCGAGCTTTTCACATCATATAAGGGATACTATCGCTTAGTGTGACATACAGTGTGATTGAGAAACTCATTAGGTAAAATTAAGTACGTAAAACTACTTTTTACCTCAAAAATACTGTATTCTGAATGTATTGTAGACAAGCCCCCACAGCATCAAGTATAGGAAACCGTACATTAGGGGACAACCAGCAAACATACCGTATTGAATTACTCTGAATCGATCTCCAAGTATACTTTTGGGTCGCTTATATCTTACAACTTTAATGAAATATAACTCCACTTATAATTAACATATAGAAAAGGTATATATTTATATTATTCGTCATACAAAAGCTTTGTTCAGTCCACTTCAATTTATGGTACAAAGAGCGCCAAAGAAAATCTCACTGCACCTCGCGTCTACGTCACATTATTTATGGCTGTACGCGGCCTTGCGAAACCATGGCCATTTCATTGGTTGCTTTAGGCCACGGTGCAAGGATGCGCCAGTCCTTTTGCTAAATATTTGCAGCAATAACCACAACAAAGATTACAAAATGGGTAGAAATGAAATGTATGTTTACGTTCTTGATCGTATTGGCTAAAAGAGGAAAGAGGTAGAGTGAGCACATTCAGTTTTTCATACAGACCTCTTATCGTGAGGTCTGTCATACCTTATCGGCTAGTGCAGAATACACCTTTGAAAAGGTTGAAAGCTAAGGGAAAAACTTGATGAGTGTCCAGGATAGCGAAATGTAGAATGTGCAGTGTGAGAAGATTTGCAAATTAAAGCTTGAATGGTATTCATTAAATACAGGCAATACTTTATAACAAAAAATAAACAGAACTGTATTCTCACAGTAGTATCAATGCTTGTTGCTGCATAGAAGCAAATATATCTAAATAATAAATAAACAAAGCAGCATGTTTTCCCTCTAATTCAAACTAAAATTGCTTAATATACTTTTACTAACATGTTTCCGATTGTAGGAATACAACAGGATTATACACAAATATAACCAAATTTTATTGCCATAATGTGTATGTCATATTTGGTCAACCATATACACATATATATATATATATATATATTTGTCTCTAGTTTCTAAACATGATCAGTCAATTATAACAAAAGAGCAATTTGCATTTAGTAAACGACTATCATCATATTCGGATGTTTTAAGAGGAGTGCCCACTTTCTAACGAGTATATAGACCGCCTTCCCCACATTCCATGAAATATTTTATCCAGTAATTTACAATAAAAACACTTTTATGTACTGTCGTTACACAAGAAAAAGCAAAGGCATCAATCTCCCCCTGCGTTATCAAGCCACCACGCTCTGTGATAGGTAAGATGAAGGACACGCCTCAAAAGACCCCAGAAAACGATACAAAATCCGCCGAAGATTTTCTTTGATGCTGTTTGTACATGCAGCCCAAATTCATTTCACCCTAGCATAACCTCATGAATGTTCCGACATTAAATTTATAGATATACAAACACCATTCTACTTGAACAGAATCCCACAAAAATAGATTCTGAGCCCTCTTCTAAGAGTATTTAGAATACCTTTTGTCCTCCTCTTCCAATAGCACGTATGGAAACGTGTTGCTTAGGTCATTATTCTCTCATGTACAAAACTAAACTTAGTGGTGCGGCATTATATGAAAAAAAAGAATCATGAATATACTGAATCTGTTCTAGTGTAGATACTATTTCTTCTTTACAAATCGTGATACTACCACCCGAAGTAGAGAAGTCAGCTTTTTAAATCTGAGTAAAGACAAAAGCTAGTGGAGTATAAAGCAGGTTATTTTCGTCTATGTCAATTAAAAGTCACGTTATACGACCTTACATTTCTAAAGCACCTTTCGGGGCATAGTGCCTTCACCTTGTCCCTTTTACTGAAATAACATTTGCAAATTTACCAAACATACCTTGATAATCATGGTTAGCAGTAATTTATGTTGATTTTCTTTTCAGAAAATTATATAAATAGAAAATTGTAAAAATTAAAATAATTTTTTTCTCCTTTGTGAAGACTAAAGCCAAATTCACATCTAGGTTTTAGTTTAAAATATTTAGTGGTATAGTCTCTGTTTCACTAAAATGTACGGTTACAAAACAGAAATTAAAACAGAATATATTCTATAAGTACATAGGTTTCAGTTGCTTATATAAAGTATTTCTGGATATAATTTTGGTTTAAATTAAACTCAGGATAATAATTTTCAAAAGCACTTCTGTTTGCCTGAAAATAGGATTGTAAAGCAGTTATAAACAGTAGTTTGTTAGTTTTTATTAACATAATTATGATAATTTCTAATTCCACAAACACATTTATTGCTGCAAGTCGCTGGACCTTGAACCAGAAGACGATGCAGACGGTAACAGCGACATTATTTTCCAGATTGCAGTTCGCCCCCACGTCGGCAAGAACTCTCTTGCTACAGAAAAGGAAAGTATATTACTCCTTATAATTACATGTAGGTGTGAAGTAAATTATTTTATGACACATTTCTGAGAACAATTTTTCGTGCGCAGGTAACTGATTGCTAGAGGTTCCATTGCAAAAAGGCCAAAAGCGAAGGAAGACAGTATTAATTCCTTTGTTACGTTTTTGTCATTAATACAAGAGCAGAGGAGATAGCGGCAAATTTTCAGTAGGTGTACCGTAATAAAAGAGGATGAATGCAAGACCATTAGCTTTAACCGGCCATGCTTAAATCCCTAAAATATAATTGAAGTGTAAGGTCGTGTGCAGATAATATCTGTGGAATTATTTAATATGGTTAGTATTTTTGTTCCCCAATAATAAATTTAGCCCATGTAATAATAATAATAATAATAATAATAATAATAATAATAATAATAATAATAATAATAAAATGATAATGTGACATTCACATTTAGGCAAATTCAATGCTAGCCAAAAATTCCGTTATACATATTCTTTTTGTGATTTTCCAGATTCTCTTGAATTATTTTCACCCTAATCCAATATGGCATCTATTATGGTTATCTAAACCATCCGTTCCATTCATAATTATGTCCATTTATATATTAATAAAGTTTAAACATTGACTACTAGTTTCTATCTTCGTATGCTAATTTTATGCAGGAAATCTCTCACAGAATTGTTTTTTTAACTTATGCAAAGACAGGTCATTCAGTAGTACAGGATCTTAGGATTTTTTCTTTATATATTTTGATCTTAAATTGGCGTGATGAAGTGTACTTGAAACTCAAGCTGCTAACCGGTGGTTGTAAATTAAAATACGTGGCATGATAGCATAGTGGGCTAAGGTCTATCGCACAGCCTGTGCATCCTCTATCGTCCACAAAGGGCATCATGGACAGAATAGAGGCTTTGGTCAACTTGCAAACTATTTTTAATCAAGCAACTCCTCTATTGTTCCCAAAGAGCCTTAAAGATTGAATTAAGTCTCCCATTGGGTTAAAACTCCCCATACAGGTAGCGAAAATCTAACTAGGGATCCCTCGAACCTCAGCCAGCATTGCCACAGAGAACTGTGTCGCGCGCTAGGAAATAAAGCTTCCGTGAGCAATTTTTCGAAAATACGAGGGGCGCCAATAAGTAAGTTTCCCTATTTTATAAAAAACACTATACACAATTGATCATGTTGAATTAATTTTATTTATATCGTGCAATCCATCTGTTAATTTTCTACATAGTCAACATGTTTTCTAAGCATTTTTGGGGACGTGACACAAGTCAGGTCGAGTCCTGTGCTCGACCAGCTGTTCACTGATTTGACTTCATCTCGGTGTTAAAAGTGCTTATCTTTGAGGAACATGTGAAAATCACTTATGGCAATCTCCGATGAATACGGAGGATACGAGAAAACTTTCAAGTTGAATCTTGACCCAGGCGGAGCTCAGAAGATTCAACTGGAAAGTTTTCTCGCATCCTCCATATTCACCAGAACTTTTCCCAAGTGATTTTCACATGTTCCCCTGACTCAAAGGTCATCTTGGAGGTAAGCACTTTAACACCGTGACGAAGATGAATCAGAAGTGAACCAGAAGTCGGGTGCTCGTAACCAGCTATAACCAGCTCTATTTGCATGTCATCTTATTATTTCCTCTGTTTGGTTTGGTGAGTGGAATATCGGATCATGGTATTGAAATATTCATTCCATGAATTTAGCAATGCTTGAAAGTTAGGTTGGTTTTTCAACCCATAGCTATACTTCACACACATGATTCAATATCTAAATAATAAATATACTTCATTTTATATGGATAAGAAATAACGCAACCTTCTCCACGAAAACGGTAGTTGGGAGAGGGAAGAATTTCTTATAAATCTTCGTGGCGCATCCTTGAAATGTACTGGAATAAAATACAAAATTTAATATTTATCCTATATTTCGTTTATGAGCGATGCTATTCACAATCACACATCGATTGTAAGATAGGCTCTCGGGGACCTAAAACGTGTATATCCGGCGAAACATCTGTATATAATGTTTCGACAAAATACAACAATTAACTCCTCTACTTGCTATAGATAAGAATTTCAAAATGACAAAAATATTGAAAAATTCAAACCAATATCAGGGAATACCTCGGAAATGACTGATACCACGAAAAAGTAATTATAAATAAAGCTTTATTTTTTATAGAAAGTTTTTGTTCAACTCTAAAGGTTTGCCAGTAATATCAAATTATACGACATTCATTTCGAATAAAGTGGAGACAGGCTATTCGTAGAAAATTTAAAATATCCCTTTTATTAGTCATGTAAATATCTTAAACACGTATTTTTCGAATTAAAATAGTTTGAGCCATTTTTGAGAAAATAAAAACAACGAAACATTTTTCATGTAAAGAATCGTTTGCGCTGGGGGGATTTTCAAGAAAATCTTAGTGTCATAAACTTGGGAGAAGTTGCACTTAAACACCAAACATGGTATTTATTCGAATTTTTGCTTTTGAGCTATGCTGTTCACAGATATACACAGACATCTTCCTTCTAATATAGAGTCAACTGAAAATTCAACGCCACAGCCGGGATTTGAACACGGTTCTCCCGCTCTCCGTGTTCAAATCCCGGCTGTGGTGTTGAATTTTTCAGTTGACTCTATATTAAAAACTTGCCTAAGACCAGGCCAAGGTCTATTAAAAGTATAATTAATTTATATAAAAACAAAAAAAAATAATCTTCCTTCTAGTTTTTATGGCCATTCAGCTGGCCGCAAATCATTTATTTCTGATGAAATATGGATAGATGTCGAATTTTGGGTAAAGTACAATTCTCCTTCTACTTACTATAGGTAGTAAAAAATGTGTAAATATCTTATTAAGTGTTAATTATGCTACTTCTGCTTTCTCTACCAATTACCTATATTAGGTAAAACGAAGTGCTGTATTCCACACAAAAATTCAATGTCGAGATTTCCCGGATATACATGTTTTAAGGATCCTGAATTAAAAAAAGTGTTGTAGAAAAATGTACGTTTGTATGTGAACATATTAACTCAAAAACGAAATGTTCGATAAATATCAAACTTAACATTTAAGTTTAGTAGATATATATTCAATAATGCGCCACAAAGAATTTCAAGAAAATACCCCTCCTCAAACTACCCTTTACAAGGAACATTTTGAAAGTTTTGATTTTCTCAAAAATTGCTCTATTTTTATTAAACTACCATATTTCTAAGATATTTACACAACAATTATAATATGTATCTCAAATTTTCTGGGAATTAACCTATGAAGTCATGTTATTTGGAAGAAATTTTGTATAACTGGTAAACTTTTGGAATGTAGAAAGGAATTCCGCAGAAAAAATGTAGAACTTTTTTTAAAACATGCAATTTATTTCAAGTAACTTTTTTGTGGCATCAACCATTTCCAAAATATTATTGGTTTTGATTGTTCAACACCTTGTCTTGTTTTAAAGCTACGTCGTTATTAAGTTATTTCTCGCGATGTCATGAGTATGGAATTTTATTTTAAACATCTGTCTAACATTCGTGTTTCTTCTATGCCCCTTGTACCTAAAACGAAACTTATAACTGTTTCTCGATTAACGTGAAATAAACAGGAAAATAAGCTTCGTAAGAATAGTTTGCAGAGTGTATATAAGGTTAAACGATAGTGGGTAGAGGAAGTCATAAGAATGTAGCACCTCAGACATTTTTTGTTCAGACACAAGTGGATTTCGGTGTAGCGCAAAACAATTTCAGGATGTGTTTGATGATTTCAGTTTACTTTCAAATTATTTTTGGTCCCTTCTTTGCCATTGGTTGGAAACGGTGAGAATTTGGAACTGGATGAGGTAACTGAAGGCAACTGAACTGAGGTTGTGTCTGTGTTGTATTTGTTGCTCGGTTCAAGACGTTCAGAATCACGAACTGTGACACTAGCGCCATTGTTTCGTGGAGCAAATCACGGAATAGAGTCAGGACTACCAACGTAAGGAACAATGGCGTGGGGATCTGTGAGAAATGGGAAAGGCAATAGATTGGACAAATTACACACTGTACGTAGGTGAAGTTATGTATAGCTGTACAGGGGGGTGTGACATGAACAAGGAAAAATCCGAACAAACAAAGAGAGGCTACGAGTATAAACGGATACGGTCATTTGTCTTCACTAAATCGTTGTGGCGCTTGCGTATTTGTTTGCTACTGCACTCCCGACTTCGCAGCATCACTTCTTTGTCTTCTGTCTTTGGCCAGGGCGTTGCTATATATTTCAAGTTGGATCTTGTTACTTGGTTTATCATCCAGTTGACCATATGCATATATTTCAACATGGTGGTTAATTTTGTTATTAACCAAATAAATTCATTTTCTTGACGGATAAAGTGGCGCTTCCATATTTCAGTCTTACGTTTCAAATTTACAGCTGTTTAAAAGACATGACCAGCTCTTCCCGGAGACCAGAAACTTCCAGAACCACCAAGAAAGTAGTACATTAAGGCATTTAAAAACAGGTTAATTTGTCTAAGATTAATTTGGCTATCATTCTTCCTGAACTTTACCAATTTAGTTCTGCAATCTGAGCAATGCGATATATTTACTTCACGCTATAACGATAAATCTATATTAATATCATTCCCAACCTACTATATGTAGCCAGTTATAAAGAGAGAACATTGTATATATGTGTGTGTGTGTGTGTGCGTAATCTCAAAAACCACTCAACTGATTTTGATAATATTTGAAGGTGTTTTGTTGTATTGTTATTAGCAACACGCTTTGGGCGTCAATTTGAAGAAGGTTGTATTGTAGAAGTTGTATTGTAGTTCAACTTGAAGTAGTTGCAACCGCACACGTACCCGGTAGCCTTTGCCCCAATTTTTAAAAATATTAACTTTGTAATTTGACTGTTTCTTTAAGTATTAAATATTTATGTTTGCCTCGGCTGCGTCAGTTAGAGACACGTTTCTATTAGTAGGGTTGTAGTGCAACTAGGAATGTAGGCTTACACAGATTATAATTTTACTTCACTCCTTTTATTAATGCTTGATACGATTTAAATAACAGTTCACTGATATAGAGAGAGAGCTGTGAGATGTTTTTATTAAATACTTGCACCTTTAATACGTAAACTATTTTCGTCTCACACGAATACGTATTATACTTCTCAAGAACGTGTCTCGCGTCCGGTTAAGAACACTGTTTGCAGGCAACTGAATTGATTTCAACCGTAAATTTCTGTATTTAAAGTCTCTGATTGGCTAATTCTACTCCAATAGAATACCTTCATTTAACTAAAGCTTTTTCTGGTTGTTGATTGGCTATTTTTAAACTGTCTCAAAATTTACATTTATTGTTGCTGCAATAATGACTAGTAGCATTTAAACTTTCAAATTCATTATTGCCTCAAGATTACCTCATTGTTAGCAACTTTTAACCTATTATTCTCATAGCTCCTACATTATTAAATTACGTAATATATTCACATAACATTATTTACACATGGATACAATAATAAAAACATATACAATGACTGTTACATTTTTTTATATATTGTTATATACACATATTGCTTTAAGGCGGGCTGTTATTGAATTATATATATTATACAATTAGATTGAAATCATTTTAGTGTTAAAAATACCACCTCATTCTTTCACCACTGAAAAGCTTAACTCGTCCTGACGGATATGGGGGCTATAAAGCACCTTCTAATGTAATTTCATAAGTTACTAAAAATTTAAAAACTACTTACAAAGTACTTGTACTTCAGTACGAACACATGCTTACGAAGAAGGCCTTGAATTTTAGTTGAACATGTCATGGAGTAGAAAAAAATATTCACATATTTTCTCCAGCCTCTATCGTTTATTACTAGATATACAAATTATTCTTATTTAACTTTATTTTCCTATCTACTACGTTTTAATCCAATTAAACGTTTGCAGAAATAGCTACATTACACATTTCGCAATTGATACAAAGGGAATAAAGGAAAATGCTTAACTACTGGACGTTGTATGCTGACGTTAACATTCCATACTACTTCCATGCAATCGCGAGAGACAACTGAATGTTGAAAGGACTTTAAGAAAATGACTAAGAAATAACAATTCGAATGATTAATAACGGATATCTCAGAAACGATGTATGCTACAAAAAAGCGTACTTTAAATAAATTGTGTGTTTTAAATAGATCTACTTTTTGTGTAGTAGGTTTTCGTCTATCGCTTAACGTTTACCAGTTATATAAGATTATATAAAACTTCTTCCGAATGAAGAGGACTTCATAGGCTATTATCCAAAAATTCAAGATATACATTGTATTCGTCATGTAAATATATGGTATTTTAATCAAAATCGTTAGAGCCATTTTTAGGAAATAGAAAATATCAGTGGGATTTTTTTTTTGGAAATCTTCTTGTCGCATCTTTGAAAGATATTTAAACTAAATGCCAAATTTGCTGTTTGTTCGACGTTTCGTTTTTGAGTTATGGTGTTCACGGACACATGCACAGGTGTGATTGCAAAAATGGTTTATTTGGGTTCAGGGGGCCGCAAAAGCACATAATTTCTGTGAAATCTCGGTATCGAATTTTTGCGTTGAGTGCAAAACTTTCTCTACTTTCTATGCGTAGTAGAGAAAGTAAAAATAAAGTTTTTTGTTGCAAGAGGTAAATTTTATTGCAAGAATTATACATAGATGGTCATGATGCAACTCTTCTCCACTCAGCTCCGAGATGGCGAAGAAGAAGCAACGTAGAGTCGCCGAGCCTGCTAAGGCAGGACCGTCTTCTTCTCCTCCGGCATCCGCCGAGGAGAACTCGCCGCAGCCCGGGGCAACTTATGCCTCGACCGCCGCTTCGCCGCCATTCAGCGCAGCCTCGCCGCGACTGTCTCCTCAGTTGTCGCCACCTTCACCGGCACCCTCGCTGCCAATCCTGGGAAGTACCCAGCCTGCGCAGATCCAGCCTGTATTTCATGCGAGGTACGACACTGTTATTCGAGGACTCCCGAGGGACCTGCTAGTCAGGTTCCTCATCAGCGCAGCTCACCAGCAGAGGCCTTCAGCCTTGAAGGCCACTCGGATCTTCGGAGCTCAAGGACCCACTTCGCTCGTGAGGATCCTGGCGACTATGAAGCTGCCTTGAGGGCGGGCCTGCCCTTATTAGGGCGGTGCCTACGCATCGAGGCCAGCCGAGTAGATCGCCAGGTCCCCTGCTGGCGCTGCTGTGCCTACGGGCACGAGGAGACGACCTACTCAGCACAACCCAGCTACCACTACTGTGGTTTCTCCTGCACCACCTCATTGTGTACATAGCGCCGCCGTCGCCGCTACTGTACAACCTGTGGAGGGTCAACATACTTCACCGACAAAGCGCTCTGCCCCCTGCATCCTCGCAGGAAGGCACCGCCAAAACCGCCAGCACCTACATCGCAGCCAACGACAGCTCCACAGCCGCCGACACCAGCACCATCACCAACGCCGACACACCACCATCACCAATGCCGATCAACGAGGAAGTTCAGGGTTTACGTGACGCCGTTCAGGATCTCCACGCGGAGTTCCTGAACATGACGATGAAGCTGACAGCCCTGGAGGAACTCATACGGGATCTTCAAACCTCATCAGCTGCGCAATAGGTTTTCCTGGCTGGGCAGTTCGACGGAACTTCATCCAGACTCAACGCCATCACCAAAGCCATCCGCGTCGCATCTTTTGGTCCCAGGCTGAAGACTAACCCAGAGAGGGTCGCGAACTTCTTGCAGCAATGCAAGGAGTTTAACCAGCAACAGCGGCATCCTCATTCCTAACGTCCATTCCCTTCCAAACCCTCGCCTTTCCCACTAGTGTTGCAGTCAGATTTCATGGCTGCAACCTAGTAACTACCTTGATGACTTCTGCACATATATTTGTATAGGTAGTTGAATTTTGCTGAATCTACCTTTACCCATAGGGCTGCAGCCAACAGCCTTCACGTACTAACGCGGGTGCTATTTTTACAGGACTCTAGTTCTAAATTTGTCGGATAACAGCATTTAATATTCTCATTTCTTTAGGGGAGGTGAATACATTCAGCTTGTGGATTGGTTCCTGGAGAAATACGCCTATAACATGCTAGATGGTAAAGGGGTTATGTTTTAAATAGAATCTTATTATTATGATTGACGATACCGGAGTAGGGAGCCGACTACCTTGGAAGAATTGAGGGATTTACGAAGCCTTAAACAAGTTCCTCAAAGGAAAAAAAATAATACGAATCTATATTATACCAGGTGTTGAAAAAAGTATTCTATATTTTGAGAGGTGGTAGTATGAACCAAAACCAGAAAAAAGTCCAGTAAGTATGTGTTCTTAAGAGCTATGAGCATTTGTTACTGTAAACCGTATTCACAGTTCCGTGTAAGTGCAACACATATTCTTATAAGTTCTAATGGAAGCAGTTTGTTTTGATAAGTTTGCGAAATGCTTTTACGTTGTAGTTTTATCTTGAAATCTTAGGTGTATGCAATCCCACATTAACAACTTACAATGACTATAAAAAGGCGTCATCAATGCCTATCAGAGCTTCCCTGATCAACCCGGAGTCTTCCAGAGAATGCGCGATTCTCTAAGACGTCGGACAGAAGCATGACTTACTATGAATGGGCACCGTATTGAGCATCTCCTTTAGCAATGGTTCATAAGTGTAGTTCGTATGTAATCGCAAGCAGATTACATTAGCAGCTATGCTGTTTCACAGTAACGTCTCATTTGTTTACTGCATTCTCTAGGTCATACATAACAGAGATTGCAGTAGAAGAGATGTTTCATAGTAGCGAAGATGAGCAAGTGCTCATAGCTCTTACGGTATGCAATTTAGAACCCATATTTACTGGCCGTTTTTCTGGTTTTGGTCCATACTACCACCTCTCAAAATATAGAACACCTTTTCTTTAACATCCTGTATAAAGATAGTGATAACAACAATATTAACTTCTTCGTCAACGCATTACCCTCCTCGTTATAGGACTTAAGCCACCAAGGATTGTCTTGGGTCAGTGCCTGTCGAGGAGCAAGCAAACTCTGGATCATGGCATCCAGGATGAGTGATCAGCCCAATAGCTGATACGACTGTGAAGAAGAAGGTAATGAAATGTAGTAATGAAAAGGATGATAGGAAAATTCGCGGATCAAACTATCCAACCCAGCATTCACCTAGAGACCGAAGAAAACTGAAAAAAAGCCTTCGGTCAGTTTGAACCTCCCGGAACCCGGAACCTCCCGAATGCGGGCCGCAGACGTTGCTGCTTGAGCTCGGTTAATAATATTATTTTGTCAATAACTTTGATACAGTTTATTATTTATCATTGCCAATGTATAAATCGCTTTAGAAGTTCCCAGTAAATAAATATAAATTCATCAACAGAATATAGAATATGACGTATATTCTTTTAAGTATCTTCAAAAATCTTTCTTTATGCTTTATATCTATTGGTAATTTACTGAACAGATGTATCCCAATAACATAAGGATCTTTATTAACTGCACTAGTGCTGTAGATTACAAATGTAACTTTTGTTTACATTATTGCGTCTTTTAAGATTGCCATTATTAGCCACAATTGTTTCTACATATTTGAATTCAAATTGTTTTTATACCTTATTTGCTGTTTTAACGAGAACAAAATAGATTAATTTAGTTAATCTACTTTCTTTGGGACCAAAAGTTGAATTTGAATCGGCAGCATAATATTGACAATTTGTTAACGCATGTTTAGTCCACTATACTCCAATTCATATTCGTGTTTCATTTCTCGGACTGTAGTTTTGTTGAAGTTTGACGCATTATTATTTAAAAAAATTACCCATTTCAGTGTTTTTGCATTAGTTTTAAGTCTAAGCGTGTTTAAGAAAAATCTGATATGCTACATTCATATAACTTTCTCTATTCTCTATTGCTTATTAGTGGGTACGCAAATTACTCCTGCGAAAGTTATTTTTGTTCTACATTATTTAATACATATAAACGTTTACATAAATGGCTACATTATACATTTCGTTAGGATACAAAGAGAACAGTGATAGTCGAGTGTTTAAGAACTGGACGATATACACAGGCCTTAAAGTTCCATACCCTTTCCATAAAATCGTCAAAAACTACTGAGAATTGATGGGACTTAAAAGAATGATAAAGTACTGAACAAATCGAACGATTAATAACGGACATCTCGGAAGTAGCTGATGCTACAGAAAAGTTATTTGAAATAAATTATGGTTTTAAAGAGATTTACATGTTTTCACGTAGTTCGTTTTAGTCCATCGCTTAACATTTACCAATTATGCAAGATTATACAACACTATATCCGAATGAAGAGAACTTCCCAGGTTATTGCAAAGAAATTCAAGGTATACATTTTATTTTTCATGTATACGTCTTTAATATGTTGTATTTTAAGCAAAATCGTTAGACCCATTATTTTAGGAAATCAACAATTTCGAAAAATGTTACATATAAAGGGTAGTATAAAATGGGGAGATTTTCTCGAAAATCTTCGTGTCTTATCTTTGGAAGGAACTGAACCTAAATACCAGGTTTCGTGTTTATCCGATATTTCGTTTTTGAGTTATACTGTTCACAGACGCACATACACACACGGACCTTTTTCTAAAAATGCTTTTTTTATTATTATTCAGATGTCCTCAAAACATGTGTTTCAGGTAAAATCTCGGTATCTAATTTTTGGATGGAATACAAAAAAATGTTCGTATTAGGGAAGATGAGAATTAAGGGGGCAGTTCAGGTGGCTAAATTTGAAAATCGATGATAATGATGACGTGATGATTATGTTTATTCATGCACGGTGAGGCAGTATTTTTAACACTTAAATGATTTCAGTTAAATTATATAATATAAAATATAATAACAGCCCGCAATATGTGTATAATATAATATATAAAATGCATGTAACAGTCATTTTATTAATGTTTATATTAGTATGTACATGTTCAATAACGTTATGTGAATGTATGACGTAATTTAGTAATGTAGGAGCTGTGAGAATAATAGGTTAAAAGTTGTTAACAATGAGATAGCCTTGAGGCAATAATGAATTAGGTTAAATAATGCTACTAGTCTTCTTGGAAACAATAATGTAATTTTTGAGACAGTTTATAAAATAGCCAATCAACAACCAGAAAGAAGCTGAAGTTAAATGAAAGTATTCTATTGGAGTAGGATTAGCCAATCAGACACTGTACAGATTCAAAAGTTAGTTGCTAGCAGACAGCGTTACTAACCAGACGCGAAACGCGTCCTCGAGAAGTTTAATAGGTATGCAGAGTGAAAGAAAATGGTTTACGTGTTAAAAATTGCATGTAATTAATAAAAGAATCTCACAGCTCTCTATATCAGTGAAGTGTTTAATCGTTTAAAGAATTAATAAATGGAGTGAAGCACAAATTATAACCTGTGCAAGACTACATTCTTCAGCCGCACCACGGCTTGTTAAGATGTTCATGTCTCTACAAATTAATACTGACGCAGCCAAGGTAAACATAAATATATCATATTTAAAGAAACAGTAAAAATACAACGTTAATATTTTTAACTTGGGACGAAGGCTACCGGAAACTTTATACCATACGTGCGGTTGCAACTACTTCAAGTTCGGCTCCCCAAAAGTCGAAATACAATACATCTACGCAAAATTGGCTTTCCATACGTGAAGCAAAAACCTACTTCAACGGGAGCGAAGAAACTAAGGCGAAAAGTGGGAAAAATGAAGTAAACTGGCTTTTCAGTGAAGGACCTGCCCTTGTGAGAAAATGATTGATCGATTGAGTGGTCTATCGATTGGACGATTGATGTAATCCAAAGTGTAATTTTATGAAGGTCGTCAACGACAGAAATGCTAAAAGTTTTATCGCTGACAGCTCAGCTGTCTCCTCGTGGTATATTACCTTGTATTCCAGCACTGTTTTCATTCATGGCTCAGAAGAGGGCGTATGGATTAGCCGTTATTACACACAGAGAGGTGCAACTCCGCCCACACTGCTCTACGTGTTTGCTAGCCTACATGGGACAGACAAGCCGGGTTTGTGGGCCGTGGGAAGGGGTATACGTCCATGGTCGCACCGCAGTGACATCATTCCTACACGGTCTTCTCGCTGCAATTTTATACCGTTGCATGTTTTGTTTTCATTGCTGATGACAACTTTAAGTTATGGTCTTCAACAATAAAGAATCTATTTTAAATAAGAGATGTAATTAGTTAAAAATCATAGATTTATCTTCGTTTGAAGTATCCCTTCAAACAGGTTTGTATACAGTTTTTCGAAAGTTGTATTATCAACTAGAAATTTTGAGTTATCAAGACTCGGTTGAGACTTCACTGATTATTTCACGAGTACAAGAATAAAAATATATATTATATGTATAATCAATTTAAAGAAATAAATACTATAAAATACTGACCTAATAAAATACATAACTTTGTTACAAATTTGATGTGCTACACTCACATGACTTTCTCTATTCTTGTACAAACTATATTTACAAACGCTTATTCTCCATATGCTTCATGTTAATCAAGATATCGAGATGTTAATCTTATTGCTAATTTTCGTGTAGATGCAAGGGGAATTGGTAGGCTTTAAGCGATAGTCAAATATTTTAAGAGGTGGCTGCTATTCCGTTCTCTCTGCATTACCAGGACAAAAAAATGAATAACGAATTTTCATTTGAGAAAAAGTATAAGTATTGGAAAATTTAAGGGAATAACAAGCAATATCTCGAAAATGGTTCGCTCAAAAAAAACTTTATATGACATAAATTGTGTATTTTAACGCTATCTACATTTTTTGTGTAGCAAACTTTTGTCTATCTCATGTTTACCAGTTATGCAAAAGCCGTTCACAATGAAGAATACTTTTAGAGACATTACCAGAAAATTCGAGATATGCATTTCATTTGTCATGAAAACATCTTAACATATGATATTTTAATCAAAATCGTTAGAGCCATTTTTGAGAAAATTAATTTTGTTGAAAAATGTTCCATGTAAAGGGTAATCTGGGGTAGGGGGATTTTCATTAAAACCTTCGTGTCGCATCTCTGGAGGATACTGAACCTAAATACTAAGTTTGATGTTTATCCGACTGTTCGTTTCTGAGTTATGCTGTTCACAGGCAGGTATACACACACACGGACATGTTTCCAAAAATGCTTTTTTTTGTTCAGGGGGTCTCAAAACATGTGTTTCCGGTTAAATCTCGGTATCGAATTTTTGGATGGAATACAATACTTCCCCTACTTACTATACGTAGTAGAGAAAGTAAAAATTAGTTATTGATCCATATCATTATACTATTCCACTAGACGGTAGTAGCGTTTTACGATCAGCTGTTCTCCTCTTTTCAGTTTGTGGCTACTATGCAATATCCATTGAACTCTATGGACGAAAGAAATAAATGCTAGGGTGGTAATAAAACTTATGGATGTGTCATTTTTGGTTGAAACTCGTCGTTTCATCCCGTTTTATTGGCCATATGAAATAGCGATGGTGAAATAATCAATGAAAACGTGTTTTGTTGCACATTACACAACATTTATTTACTTACAAACTGAAAACAATTCATCATTAAGGTCTCCTATCTCGCCTACGTCTCGGACGTACTGCTCTTGCCCTTTCCTACCTTCTGTCCTGTCATCTTCCGCCCATTGCCGTTCTCCACTTACAGTCAATCACATTCTCACCAGCTGCCGTTTGTACAATGATGCAAGGACTGGATGCAAAATGCCAACAACCATTTTACCGCCCTTGCTGATCCAACTTTCTCCAAGAATGTGTTGAACTTTGTTAATGTAACCAAATTATGTAATGAATTTTAAATTCATTTCTATCACCTCTGCTGCAATCTCCACGGCCCGAAAGCTTCACTTTTTGCTATATCATCTATGTTATAATTTATATCTTGAAAGTACTTTGTGAGAACTTTTAAGATTCCTCCTTTTTCCATTATCCACCGATCAGTTTTTAAGCAGCTCTTCATTTTGGGTGTTTCAAAGCTTTACGCTAAACATTTGGGTACATTTAGTGCCAAAAGAACGTTCTCACCGAGCGGGACGGCTTAGGCGGTAGCATCTGTGGCCCGCATTCGGCCCTGGTCTCAAACCTCTGGAGTCGACCAATCTGACTGAAAGTATTTTCGCAGGTTTTCTCGGTAGCTAGGCGAATACGAGTTTGGATAATAATTTGATCCGCAAATCTTCCTACCATCTCTTTCATCACTACATTTTATTCCTTTCTTCTTTACCACCATAAGGCATTGGGCTGATCACCCATCCTGGATGTGACCCAGAGTTTGCTTGCTCCTCGGTAGGCTTCTTGGCCCTAGGCATTGGCTTGTAAGTCCTAGGGCGTAAGTCCGTCAAAGTGGGAGAATCCGTTAAAGAGGTTTAAGTGATTATGTTAGAGGTTGAAGATGAAAGAACAGGATACTTCGTCCATCCAGAAATACCGTGTGCACTTGACTGGGTCATATACAAACAGGAAATTTAGGCTGATACTGAAAGGTGTTGCTCCGCTCTCATCAAGTGTCATCTTTCTTGCATAATACCAGCCACTTTATTGACAAGTTGCTTTCGCGATCCCAAAAGATGGGCGGAGCTTCTAACACTACCAACGTGCCGTCTGAAATTTTGTTAGTTGAGTATTATTAATTAAATAATAAGAATTATAATATTAATCAGGCAGAGAGTAATAGTACATTTATTTAGCGATTTTTTTCACTACTAGGACCACATCAGAGTTGTCAGGCTCCAGACTTCAGGTTACCAAAATATATACTTTCCTACCAGACAAGAGATTATAGGAAAAGACCCTTATCCAGATAGCAGAAGCAGCTTTAACATCTGGGAAGTGAAACAGAATAGACAACCTAAATAATTATTATAATAAATTGTATTATTGTTATGAGTTACTACTACTACTACTACTACTACTACTACTACTACTACTACTACTACTACTACTACTACTACTACTGATGTATCTAAACGCTTATAAACCAAAACAATTCTTAAAATTGACAAATGCATCAAAACGATGTCCTCTTAAGAGCTACAATTATAGACTTTGTGCCCATGTTTACTTCAGAAGAAACTTTGACATAAACATTGCTCATTTCAGCTCGGCAAGTAACTCGTTTCTCTCTCACCACTCCCTCCACAAGGTCGAGTCTACTTGTTTATAAGAATGCGTTTAGAGAGATTATCTATCATCCCGACATTTTTTCATTGAGCAATGTCGCTCATTAATTAATATTTCTTTCTTTGAATTTGTTTCAAACCAGTGATAGAGAGACGTGATAAGCGCAGGGGAAAGGATGAACACCTTACTGAAGAAAAAAATTTGCGATATAGGGGAATGATCCCCAATGGGAATGGTTTGTAGGGCAAAACACGTAAAACTGTAGAACAAATATATCATTTTATTTACCTATTTTCTAAATATCTTTTGAGTACAATAATGGTATAATGATAAAATTTCTGGACAACTGTAGCACACTAATAAACATTAATAAACTCAGAATAATAAGATATGACTAGAAGCGGAGGGGGACTTAGCACCTCGACCTACGTAGATCTTTTCTACCTAGACCCCTGACGGGGTGCTTTCAGGGGAGAGGGATGAGGTGAAGGGAGACAGAGGGCGATCGAACCAGAAGGCATGATAGATAGAGGCCAGGGTCCCTACCATTTACGATGTGAACTCCCCGGGTGATGACTGGCCCTGTGGGCTGATACATCCCTTGGGGGCCTGGGACCCGCAGACCGCTCGCATTCCAGAGAACGAAGGTTTTCCTCAGAGCATCCTTTTCCCCTGGCATGCATACGCCGAGACCTCCCGCCGACACTTGCAACTCTGAAAGAAATCAAGCAGATGAAAGCTGAAGGGAAATGTGAATGGAGATGAAATGGAGGTACAGGAAAATCGGGGGATGAATGAACTTTTCCAGCATTCACCAGTGACTCGGGGAAACTCCCAAAAGAACCCATTGGTCAGGAAGGTTGGCCACAGGAATCGAACCTATGACCTCCCAAATGCGGGCTACAGACGTTATCACCTGAGCCATCCCATTAGGTAAGCCACAATAATAAAAATAATAACAATAATAATAATACATTGCTTCACTTAATTTTGTCTTTGGAGTTTGAAAGATACGTAGAATTAAGTTTAATGAACCATTTTCAGTCTAACGCCTACATTACGATCAAACACCTACAAGAAAAACAGGAAAAATCTCATGTTACCCCCACATGACTTTCTCTATCCACTTTTCTACAAACTATTAGATCAAAACCTTATTCTTCTATCAATATAAATACTTATAGAAATGATTCCCTTACATAATATTTCGTTGTAGGTAATTGTTTATACAGTGAGTTACAGCAGGCTTGAGCGAGAGTCATAGCTCTTTAAAAAGCACGTCGTAATGTGATTACTTTGGATTTTCACTCTTTGCATGATCATGAGAAGAAAAAAGTCTGATGTATTAAACAACACAACTTTCTCTACCCTCTATCGTTTCTTTTGTATTTCCTTCACAAACTATTCATACAAATCTTATTTTTCTATCCTGTTCATGTCAATCCAAATAAAGTTTGAAAAAATGGCATTTCATAAGAATCCCGGGAGCTGAAGAGCTAGACAAATCTTTAAAAAGCGGCTCACCATATGTTAGCTTTTAGATCCCATAGGTACTCTTTATATGACATTGCGAGAAACAAATTATGTTAGCACTGCAAAAAATGCCTATTCAGAAATTCGAACCAATAACAACGGATATCTCGGAAGTGGCTAGGTAACGAAAACGTTATTTGAAATAAAATGTTCGTTTAAGGAGGTCTACATTTTGTGTATATTAAGTTTTTGTCTCTTATGGTTTACCGATTATGCATAAGTATACAAAATCCATTTCAAATGAGGACTTGACACGCTATTTGCAGAAAATTCCAGATATACATTTCATTTTTGGTGGAGATATGTTAAAGATATGTTATTTTAATTAAAATCGTGAAAGCTTTTCTTGAGAAAATAAAGAATAATGAAACGTTTCCCAAGTAAAGGGTAGCTTTTTGGGGAGGATTTTCTTGAAAAGCTTCGAATTATAGCTTTGAAAGATGTTGAATTTAAATACAAGTCTAGTATTTACGCTTCATTTGATTTTTAAGTTATGCTATTCGTAGTCAGAATATACACACACATTCACGCGCGGAACTTTTTCGACTTTTTTTTATTCAGGAAGCTCAAAATGTGTATTTCCAGTGACAATACGAAGTACTTTCTAACTAAAAAGGCCAGAATTATTCTAAGATATAAATAGAAATTCATAAAATAAACTTTTTAAACTAAATTTATAACAGTATTAATATGAGAGGATTTTATAGAGTTAGAATTTATCATTAATTTTATTACAGTTTTGATAATTATAAATATAGAATGTTCATGAAAATATATGCGTTGTTTTGTGGAAATGGCAATTATTCAAACATTCAAACCAATAATATGAGTACTTCGGAAATGGCTGATACTACAATCATTTATTTGAAATAGTGTGTCTTAGAGAGATCAACTCTTTTGTGGTTTAACAGTTATAAAAATTAATTTCAAAGAGGACTTCACAGCCAGTTTCCAGGAAATTCGAGATATATATTTTATTTTCATGTAAATAGCATAAATATATGGTTTCATAATCAAATTTGTTAGAGCCAGTTTTGAGAAAATAAAGTGTTGAAAAAATTTCCATGTAAGGAATAGTTTGGGATGGGGGAACTTTCTTTAAAATATTCAAAGTATGTACACTATGGAAGATAAAGTACTTAAATACGAAGTCTGGTATTTATCCGACTTTTATTTTTACTTTCTCTACTACGTAAAGCAAGTAGGGGAAGTACTGTATTCCACCCAAAAATTCGATACTGAGATTTCACCGGAAATATATGTTTTGAGGCCCCCTGAATCCAAAAAAAAGCATTTTTGGAAATATGTCCGTGTGTGTGTCTGTGTGTGAACAGCATAACTCATAAACGAACAGTCGGATAAACACCAAACTTGGTATTTAGGATTAGTATCTTCCAGAGATGCGACAAGGTTTTCAAGATTTTCCCCCATCCCAGATTACCCTTTACATGGGACATTTTTCGAAAATTTTAATTTTATCAGAACTTGCGCTAACGATTTTGATTAAAATATCATATATTTAAGATACTTTCATGACAAATGAAATGTATATCTTGAATTTTCTGGGAATGTCTCCAAAAGTATTCTTCATTGTGAACGACTTTTGCATAACTGGTAAACCATAAGAGAGAGACAAAATTTTACTACACAAAAAATGTAGATCGCGTTAAAATATACAATTTATGTCATATACATTTTTTTATTGAGTGAACCATTTTTGAGATATTGCTTGTTATTCCTTTAAATTTTCCAAAACTTGTGCTTTTCTCAAATGGATATTCGTTATTCATTTTTTGTATGTCCTGGATATGCAAAGAGAATGGAGTACTCCACATAGCAACCAGCTCTTAAAAGATTTGACTATCGCTTAAAGCCTACCATATTCCCCTTGCAACTACAAGAAAATTAGCAATAAGATTAACATCTCGATTAACATGAAGCATATGGAGAAAAGCGTTTGTAAAAATAGTTTGTACAAGAGTAGAGAAAGTCATGTGAGTGTAACAAATCAGATTTTTTTAGTTATGCCGTTCACACATACACACATATACGGATTTTAGAGAACGTGTATTTCCGATGAAATCTTGAAACCGGATTTTTCAGTGGAATGCAATACTTCCTCTACAAACCAGGTAGACACGTGGTAGAGTAAATAAAAATGTAGCAGTAGAAATATTTCCGAGGTCGATTAATGGTTGTACAGGAGAAGACATTTTAAGAGATGAAGAGAGGTTAGGGGTGCTATGTCTTGTTTCGTAAGTTTGTAGCGTTCAGCTTTGTTGATTTGATTTCTGTAGATCATAAATTTAGTGTTCGGTGGAATTTACTCACCGCCAATTAAAATAAATATTTAAATATTTTCCATTCAGGGGTTCTTTTTGTGGAGAAATTGTCTTGAAAATCTACCCCTGACATGCTTCAAGTGTGTCTGAATTTTGTTTGCGAAGTATTGTTTTGGATTTATGATGTTATCACGTACATGTGAGGGGGGGCCTTTTCATAAGGAGGTTTTAGGGGAAAGTTTAGTCAACCTTAAACCCTGTATTTCGGTGAAATCTCCATATTGAATTTCTTCTTCTTCTTTTAAGGATTACGTGATATCACATGTTCCGGTCTCTAGCCATCTCTTGCGTAGTGTTCCTAAACTTCTCCTCCTGTCGGTTGGTAATTCATTATCCTTTTTGGTATTCTATCGTCTGTCATTCTATCAGCATGTTTATTCCAATTTCTTTTATTTTCATCAACCTTGTCGTTTACTGATACAATATTCAAATCTGATCTTATTAATTCATTTTTATTTTGTCAGCTCTAGTGCATCTCTTTACATGCCTCAAAAATTTCATTTCGGTGGATTGAATACGTGATCTCTCTCTTTTTGTTATTGTCCACCACTCAGAACCATATAATACAGTAGGTAAAGCCATAATCTTATAGAATGTAATTTGTGTTTCTTTTCAAGTTTTTCTTCCTAAAGTTCTTCTAATCGTTAAACAAATGGTTTGAAACCTATTAATCTTCATCTCAATGTCTTTATCAAATTTAAAGATAATGTCATCATCCTAGATAATTGAAGTGGGATACCTGTTCTAATATTTTATTATTTATTAGCATTTTTGATCTAACGGATTCTTCCCTTTAAAAGACATTATCTTTGTTTTATTTATAGATATAGTTAAGTTGTAATGTATTGCATTTTGACTTAATCTATATATTGCTTCTTGTTGATTATTTTCTGTTTCTTGTATAACTATTTGATCACCAGCATATAGAAAGTGCTTAAAGGCGTATTTAATTTTATTTTTATCCCGGACTGTATTTCATCTTTCCACTTCAAAACTAGATCGTCAATATATAAGTTAAATAAAGTGGGAGATATGCTACACCCTGATTTGTTACGATTTCAGCTGACATTTTAAAACAAGAATTAATTCTTATTTTCGTATTTACATACAAACTCTTGATAGCATTAACAAGATGTTTAGAAAATCCTCTATCGCTAAAATGTTCCATAAAAGGGGCCGTTTTACCTTATCAAAGGCTTTCTCATAGTTAATAAATGCTATGTGAGTTTCTAGGTTAAATTCAGACGCTTTTTAATATTTTGTCTAATTATCGCTATATGAACGTCCTTTCCTAGTGCTCTATTGCTCTTCTGATATCAATGCATCAGTGATAGCTTGTAATCTCTGATTTAAAATTTTCCCATAAATTTTATAGCCTGCACTTAATAACCTTATTCTTCTATAGTTCCCTGTATCGCTTTTATTGCCTTTTTTAAATAGAGAAATTACTTTAGCTGTATTCTATTTCAAGGGTTCATAGAAATTCTTCCAACACATGTTTAAAAAATGAAGAAGGCTGAATTTCAACATCATTCTACCATATTTAATTAGTTCAGCATTAATTTCATATAGCCCGGTGGGTTTTCTATTTTTCTTTTTCTTTTTTTTTTTTTTTTTTTGCTTTTAAATCCTCTTCTAATTCCTTTATTCTATTTGATCTACAAAATTGCTGTTATTTTCTATACAACAATCTTCCTCATTGTTTTCATCATACCATAAATTTCTGCAGTGATTTATCTATTGGTATTCTGTTATTGCATTAATATTTGCAGTATCTTTCTCTGTTTTATTAATGTGTTTCATTAGCTTAAATGCTATTTTCTGTCTTCCGTGAATGTCGTGTTCAATATTAGCAACAAGTCTTTCCCAATATTCATTATGACTTCTTTTAATCAAAATTTTAGCTCTATTGTTTTCTAATTGTATTTTTCCCACGCTTGATCTATTCTTGTTTGTAAGTAATAACAAGCTTTCTTTAATACTATTTTCTATCTCTAAGTTCCATATTGAATTTTTGGATGGAATACAATTTACTATCTGCTGACTGGTAAATTTTGATAATTAATTAAAATCAACTCTGCCTCTGTGACCTGTAATAATAAACTTTCCACGTTCACCTGCTTCCGAAAATCCACACTTCAACTAACGACTGAATAATATCTGGACATATTGTTGCCCTTCTCACTGGATGTATATTAACGTGGTTACATTTTAAGAGTCTCCAAAACTCCGTTTTTGCTTGTAATTTTATTTTAGTATTTCGTTCACATGCCTTTCACATACAGGTTATGTTTTTGAAAAAGTCGCCAATTTGCGTAAATCAATGAATAATTAAATACGTTGCTGTCTTTGGAGATATATACCTAGCCTCAGGAATGAAAATAACATACTTGTTATAAACATGTGCACCACAGCAGATAAACTTGAATTGCATAAATGAACTGGACAACTCATAACAGAATGGACTAAGGTAAGAGGGTGTTCCAGGAAGTGACGATCGTTTACGCATTTCCACTTCGCAGATAGCTATCGCTTCTATCCAAAGTTTTTCCCATTGTTGTGGGAATGCCAGTCAAAACTGATTGTTATTGTGCATTCTGTGATTGTTCAAAATGAACTGTGTGATAGAAAGTCTTGCCGACTGTAAGCTAAGAGGACCTGAGATTTTGAGTACTCGAAAGTTGAAACCCAGAAATTTACCGCAAACCAAAACAAGTGTATGGTGATATAGTGATGAAGGAAAGAAGTTTGATAATGTGAAACTTCAAAAATAGACGAACAAATGTCATAAATTATCTCGACCCAGACGCCCGTCACTCATCACATAAGATTTTATGAAACGAGTGAACAACAAAAGCGTTCATGGCACACGGGTAATCCTAGATGGGTTACAGACTTCTTTCACAAACATTTTTTCTTTATTTTCTTGGCGAGATTGTGTCCAAGCATCTTGGATTAGCAGCCGACTACAACATGAGAATTGTAATGCTTAAATAACAGAGGTAATTATGTGGAGAAGTACACTAAGCTTAAATTCTGTGACTTTTTTTAGCATTTTTTATTTACTAAAGCCAAATGGTCGTTACTTCCTGGATTAGTCTTGTATAATCCAAAACTATTATGTCAAAATTGAGAAATCCAATAAAGCAACACGTTGAAGACAAAATAGATCTACTGTATTATCCATTAATGAAGATCAAAGGGGTAATAATGTGCTGAAGATTCAGAGATGTCAAATGTGCATATGTCCCTTAGAAAGCATGTTTTAGATCCTGTAGATGCTTACAAGTTGTTTAACGCTGCTCATAGTATGCTTTAAGTATAAGAAACAAAATGCACGCAGGCGTAAAAGATATGTCTACATTTGGCAATAACTTAGATTGAATTATAATGTTCTAAACGCAAAATAAAATAATGTTATGCCAACTGCAGCTTAAATGGTAATTTCACTGCAATATACCTATATAAACGATTTAGTATGCACTGCTACTGAGTGAGGACAGCTGGTTTCCTCGCTTCAGAAAATGTCACAAATCTGCGCAAAATGAATACCCTTTACTTCCAAGGATTCCTCTCCCTCTACCAGCTAATAACACATTCCACTTTTCTTGAATTATGAACCTGTTTTCCAGCCTTTTTAAGAGGGGAGAATGGGACTCCAGATGCCAGATTCTTTAAGTTAAAACCTAAGCATGATGATAAGGGAATATGTATTCATCCATGCACCTTCATTTGTTTGTGTTTGCTCTTTTCTTCTTGGTTCATTTATCATTTACCTAAAGGTGAAAAATCGTAGATTTAGGGAAAGAACAATATACGTATAGATCAGGATATAAATAAGAAAATAACTAACTTTCAAGCACTATGTGGCAAAGTTAAAAGAACATTGAATGGGATAACAAGAAGAGATACATAACATGTTATTCGTCATGGAGTTTCCTGTCTTACTATATGGTAGTGAGACATAGACGCTAAAAAATAAAGATTTCAATAACTTACAACCAACCGAAATGCGTTTCTTAAGATCTCTTAAATGTTCTAAAAGAGAAGACCGTTTTATAAACAAAGACATTGGAAATGAATTAAACATTGATTTCATTATAGTAAAGCTGGTAGTTTCGAGATTTGGAAAGAATGACACCTGAAAGAAATCGAAAACAAATAATTCAATAAACCAAGAGGACGGAGGCCAATGGGACGACCTGAGAAACGATGGATTGATGCGAGACCGGAACAGACGGTAGCTTAATCTTTGTTTGAAGAAGAGTAACATGTTTTGTTTCAGAATATCTGGAATTTCATATTTTTTCGTCTCCAGATATGAACGTCATATTGAACCGTTCAGTTTATTAACATAAACATCCCTTCAGCTGTTCAGTCAATAGCTTAAGTGTTCGCCCTGCAATGAGCATATGGATCACATGACTACGTCCATGTCCAACATAATACTCAGTACAATATTTAACCGGTATATAAAGCATTTCAACGTAGTATGAAACGAAATATTATACGTAACTATAGAAAAGTGTTTTTCATGATTATTTTTGATATTCCGAACATTGTAGCGGGGAAACGTTGGGCGTCATTTGTAGCGGGAAATCGTTTACGTTAGGCGTCATTTGTAGTGGGAAATCGGTGCTCCTCTGGGTTGATGCCCTCTACTGCAGTGTTCTGGTCTCCGGCTATCTCTCTTCAGCGGCTGATGATTTCTCCATTCCTAATAAATTACCTATCTAACTCATTTCACTGATCTCAAGGTATCCATAGGTGAGGCAAATTAAAATACACTGCATTTCTCTTAAAATGTGATTTATTATCAATAAGATACTTATAGGGGTCTAGCTTTTCCCATCTTTAGAAATTTCCACCATAATAGTAAATTAGGAGCCCAATATAACTGCAGACGCTTCCCCACACATATGCACGCACGTGCATCCGTCGTCCAGAGAGTATAACTGAGTGTCGAAGAGATTGTATAAGAGAGAGAGTGAAAATCTGGGGCCTGCTTCCCCCTTTTATACTTAAACCTACTGACGCTCACTTTCGCGCCTTATAAGTAACCACATTTCTAATTGGTCCTCAGACGGCGTTACCTTACTATGTATGAAAATATTCTGCTCCAAAGCTTTTCGTACACGCGTCCCAGTGGCTCGTCCGGAAGCATACTCAATGTCTCCGTCTCTTTCCTTTCTATATCTATCTCTTTCTATTTGTCGTTATTCCTTCAAGTTCCTTGCTCATTAGCTTGAAGAAAGGTGATGGACTCTACCTAGCATTACTTTTACCTGGAATTAGCTAGCTCGCCCATCCCTTACTTATCTAAATTACAATGCGCTTTGCACATCTCTTGGCTGCTAAATATTCTAACATCCTTCTTGCTGAATTATATTATTATGTATAATTCCTTTTATATTGATATATACGTCTGTATGTATGTATGTATGTATTTATTCTGTATGTATGTGCTATATCCCCTTTCAACATCTTATTCGTTCTGAAAAAGAATCACTTTATTATACAGTTACGTAAATAACTATGAACATCTTCTATTACAGACATGGCCAGTCTTAGAGAACTACTGCATAAAAGAACCATACAGGGCTTACAAAATAGAGAGAAAGAAAAGGAACCAGAGCAAGGCTGAATTCAGTATCGGCTCTTAAATTTACAAAAAAATTGTGTTATATTCACACATCCCCCTCTATTTATTAGCGCTTATTCTTATGTAAATCCTACAAACTATTCCTAAAATAACCTACTTTTATACCTAATTAATCGAAATAAACCTTTTGCTAGAATATTTTCATTACATATTTCTTAGAAGCTACAAAGGAGATAGAGGAAATCGAAACTAGTCAGGTGTTTAAGAGCTTGTCGCTATACGCTGGTCTATAAACTCCATGGCATCGCGAGAAACAAATAAACGCAACAGCACTTAAACCAAATCTATTTAGATGCTTAAAAATTTATCGCTATAAGCTTACCTATAAATTCCATCCTCTTTCCGTGGTATTGCGAGAAACAGCTAAAACAAAACAGCACTTAAAAATTACAGAGTATTAAAAAATTCTAAACAATAACGTATGTCTCGGAAATGGCTAATGCCACAAAGAAAGCAGTATTTAAAATATATTGTGGGTTTTAAACAGATTTTGTTTTTTGTGTATTACGTTCCTGTTTATCTCTTATACATTATCATTTATATAAGATTATACAAAGTTCCTTCCAATGAAGAGGATTTCAGAGGCTATTCCCAGAAAGTTTAAGATGTATATTTTATTTGTCATGTAAATATCTTAAGCCTATAGTATTTTAATAAAAACTTTTGGCACCATTTTGAAAAAAATAAAGAATAGCACAATTTTTCCATGTAAAGAATGGTTTCGGGTGGGAGATTTGCTTAAAATCTTCGTGGCATGCTTAGAATGTATTGAACTTAAAGACCACGTTTGGTATTTTTCGATTGACCTTTCAATTTTGAGTTATACTGTCCACAGGTAATACATACTCACGCACACACGCGCGGAATTTTCTAAGAATTATTATTAGTTCTATTATTATTATTTATGGTGACTCAGAACATATATTTCAGGTGAAAACTCGACATCGAATTTTGAGTGAGATACAATCTCTGCTTACTGTGAGTACTTAATAGAGAAATTAAAATAGGTTTTATATACAGGGTGCGCACAAACTCTCGCTACACTACTCTAAATCATAGTAAAAGTATATTTTTGCTTCTCTTTCAGATCGTATGAAGTCCAGTTATCGCGAGTTCCTGGATGCATGAAAGAAATCACAGCTGGAAGTATTGAACACATACTGACATTCTAAAGCGGTTTCAAAGGGATACTCCTTCGAATCAAACCCTTTTGAGATGTAAATATAAACTCTTCTTCACAGTGATGTAAAAAATACGAAAAGAGAAGGAATATATTCCACTAAAGGATCTGCGAAATTGTATGTTTTTGCGTCATCTTTTTCGGCGATCGCCCCAAAGATTCCTCGACGAGACTGCATGTTTCTCCCTTGTTGTATGGTCTGCCATTTTTGGTACTGGCAAATCTAGTTCCTCCCTCTACCATCTGGACCTCTTCTGTTCCTTGAGCATAATTCTAAGCACTGGAATGGCAGGGTACTTTACCTCCATTACAGCCCATTGAAATATGTCGTCAAAGTTTTTTGGTGCATTTGCCAATGCGAAGCGCCTATTAATGTCGCTATATACAATGTTGCAACTCTATATAAGAGTTAATTCGGGTATAGGTATTCCTCGCAAAAGGAAAAACTTCCCACCTTCTCACAGCGGTGGAATTTATATATGCATACATTTCACCTTCTGAAAATGCAAGAAAACCTCAGTCAGAGGCCGAATTCTGTGGTTCTAGAGTGCATTATCGAGTTCCATAGTGCTTAAATATGACAAATCTTGAATTTTATGCATGGTACTTTAAAAATATTCTGCATTAATTACCGAAGACTCGTTTCAAGATATTAAAAATGTTTGTATAACAATAATTCCATAAATTTATGTGTGCCACAAATTGAAGCTGTGTCACATTATGTTTAGCACATTATGGTGCATGCGGAGTTTACCAAAATTTTGGAAAATTCCGCCAGGGTAATTTTCCGGATGTAATGATAAATGCTAATAAGATAAAACGTATTTTAAACCCATCATTGAGATGGTGTAAAGTATGTTCAATGATTAGGGATGGCAACACCATTCACTCGATTGGATTAAATGTTTGAAGTGCAGGAGAAGTCCACATGTTTGACACACTTACATGTGTGCTTGGAGTACAAAAAAGAAAAATAATCTAATGTGATACATTCACATGGCTTTCTCTACCCTCTATTTGTATTAGTGAGTATACAATCTATTCTTACTAAAGCTTGTTTTTCTGTCTATTACATTTAACTCAAACAAACCTTTTCAAAAATGGCTACATTGCACATTTCGTTATTGATATAAAGAGAACAGCGACAGTCAAATGTTTTAAGAACTGGGTGGTATATGCTGCCTTAAAATTCCAAACTGTTTCCATGCAATCACGAGAAACAACTGAAAATCGATGAAGCTTTAAAAGAATAAATATTGAATAATTCTAAACTTTAGTAACGGATATCTCAGAACGGCTTATGCCATAAAAACTTATTTTAAGTAAATTGTGTGTTTTAAAGATCTACATTTATTGTGTGGTGCGGTTTCGTCTATCGCTTAATTTTAACTAGTTAAACAAGATTATACAAAATTCCTACCGAATGAAGAGGACGTCCTAGGCTATTCCCGGAAAATTCAAGATATACATTTTATTAGCATGTAAATATCTTCAATATATGGTACTTTAATCAAAATCGTTTTAGTCATGTTTCGAAAATTAAAATTTCAAAAAATGTCCCATTTAAAGGGTAGTTTGGGGTGGGCGATTTTCTTGAAAATCTTCATGTCGTATCTTTGAAAGTTAGTGAAGTTAAATACCACGTTTGGTATTTATCAGACTTTTTGTTTTTGAGTTGTGCTTTCACAGACAGACACACACTCATATAAATGTTTTCAAAAATGCTTTATCTGGATTCAGGACGCCCCAAAACATGTATTTCCGGTGAAATCTTGGGTAAAAGTTTTGGGTGGAATGAAATTCTTCTCCTACTTACTATTTATAGTAGAGAATATAATAAAAGAAAATACTAAAGGTAGGTATAAGATTGAAATTTACTTTCAAGCGGTTGTTTTGAAACTAGCATATCCTGATCTTTAGCGAAATTTTCTTTAACATTGAGTAGGAATTATACTGATAATTCTGCAATTATCAAGTTTTTAGTTTCAATGTTTTAAAAGTATAAAGTGTTAACAACGCTTTTGTGCTCTGTGATTTAGAGAAGCAGAAAAAAAGAATAGATTATATTTTTTAGTTTATTATTTCAATTCACTGTGATCATTGTTATTAATCCAAGTCGAGCTGTGTGAGGAATATACCTCATTTAATTATAAGGGTTTGAAGAAAATTTGTACGCATATTTCAATGTTTACAGAAATCGACACAATCGACACAAAGGGTACTAAGATGATTAAATCTTTACGTTGTAAATCAAGCCTTTCAATGTGCGGTGTTAAAATGTTACAAAAGAACCTGAGCATCTATCCATTCAAATCTAGTTGAAACAAGTGCAATGGATAGTTTATGCAGGGAGTATTCTAATTATTTACGATTTTTGTGCTACTCTTTAAAGCATTCAGCATTATTAACTTTAATACAGCTTTCAGCCACAAACAAACCCACCTAAAAATGTATTCTAACGTGAATTTTGTATATAATGACGTGGTGGCTATGGCCGAAGGTTTATGAAGTGGATGCCAAACATCGGAGATAAACATAGATAAGTAGCGCTCTCGCCATCGTAAACACTGCAAGCGTTATTGTTAAATAACCAGAATCTTCTGGATGTTTCTCCTTCTCTAACGTTCTGGAACTCTGTGGAAACCTCCAACGGCTAAAGCATACAAGCGAGCGCTCTCGCAAGTTAGCGAGTGCGTTTCTGGTGCGATGAAAATGTTGCTCTCCGAGCGAGTTTGTGACGACACCTGTGACGTGCAGTGATTGTTGGTTCCGCAAGATATTGGAGAGGTCTTGTGTTCGATTCCCCAGCGAGTGAACCGTCCAAAACAAATGGCTATAACATGCATATATCATTACGCTACGTCACGAAGAAAGTGAAGTAATAGTGAAACCTAAGTGAAGTTGCAATGAATAGTTGAACTTGATCACATTGAGGAAGTGACAGTGAAAACTGGACAAAGTCGCAATATACTGATATCAGCGCTTATTACGTGTCTACCATCGTTACTATTCTGTGAACTGTGAATCTCCCTGTATATTGTGTTGCTCTAGTACTACTCGTTTCATTTGGAATCAAATATGAGCAGTAACTTTCCGTTTACTTAGTGCCTTTTTCGCCTTCAGGCAGAAACAAACATTCTGTTTGGTATGCACTCCAGATTTGATCTCCTGAACACTTCTTGTCATCCGGGTCTCCCGCAGAGAGACGCACGTAGCAATGTAGAAATCGATTCTCGGCACCTCCAGCTGCAAGTTAAACCTTACAACCTTAAATTATGTCACTGTCCACAACAAGAAAATTTATATTTTAGTTTGTCGGCATTGGTTATTCCACACACAAAGAGATCTAGATCAGTTTCTGATGCTGTACTTATTCTTTCTTGAGCTGTAAGAAGTGACCTGTTAAACCTCTTCCTAGTTTTCTTTATACTCGTTCCCAAAATTGTTTTTCTGAAAAAATACATTAGTATACTAGATTGAAATAACGGCATAAAGCTTTATCTTTATACATACTTCTCAGTTAATATGGACATACTAATTTCATAATCTGTTTATATCCACCACCATTTCGTGGAAATGACAGACTTTAAGCGCTCCTGTTTATTTCAAAGCTACTTTTCTCCAGTTTGATTTTTTCTACTTTTTGAAGGTACATTTTTTTTTCTGAGTGGTCTTCAGAATTTTAAAATTATTAAAAATCTTATGTGTTAGATGTAGGTATAGGTTATTCAATGGAGGAAGACTTATCGCGCCCTGCGATCTACAGAGGTAGGAATGAGGTGAAGGAACCGCAGGAGGCTACAGGCCATGGGCAGACAGGTCACAGAGACGCGCGGAAGTCCTTAACATTTCCAAGTTCGCAGACCCGTCCCAACTGCTAGAGCCACCGCGAGAGGGCGATAAACGATCCACCAATCAGCAGCCCTCTGATGTCCATGGGGAATACACTTTCCATTGGGTATGCATCATTGGGCACCACCATACACCACGAAACCTAGAAGCTCATCTGAAAGATGAGAAGTAAACAGAATGAAAAGGATGGAAAGGAAGTCGTTGTAGATGAGAAACCACCTCAGCATTCGCCTGCCAACTCGGGAAACCACGAAAAACCCATGGGTCTGAGTGGGACGTCACCGAGAATCGAACCCGGAACCTCACAAATACAAGTCACACACGTTACCCTAGTACCACCTCGCTCGGTAATCTTATGTGTTACATATCCTAGAGACTTTATTGTCTCTACCTACTATGGTTTATTTTCATATTCTTTGTCACACCATTCCTACAAAAGCTTATTTTTCAGTATACTTCACATTAATTCAGATAAACATTTATAGTATGGTTTCATTACACAATCCTTTGTATGTACAAGGGAGAAAAGGGTTGAAATAATAGCTAGTTAGATCTTTAAAATACAGGTCGCTATATAATGGCTTTAGAATTCCACAATCTTTATATACTAGCACGAGGAACAAAAGAAGGGCTACTTACCACTTCAAAAGCATAATGAACTACTGAAAACTCGTAACTATAACTATGAATACGTTGTACATGCTTAGTGCTATATACATTATTTTACTTAAATTGTGTGTTTTAACGATATCTACATCTTTCATCGTGTAAGTATTTGCCTATCTCGTGCTTTATCAGCTATAAAATATTATGTCGTTCAGGGTGATGCTCTATTCACAGGCATTTGCAAAAAAAATCAACAGTTGTGTTTTATTATTCATTGTATTCTTACCTCTCCTTGAAGCCATTTATAAAGACTAAAAATTACGAAGTATTGTCCGTGTTAAAGGTACTTTTGTTGGGAGATTTTCCTGAAGATTTTTTGTCACATCCTTGGATGATCCTGTCCTTAAATATAAACTATCCTATTCATCCAATTTTTTGGTTTTTGACTTATTTGTTCATACAACCTAAACAGTGATACAAGCAGACCATTTCTAAAAATGTTTTCTTTGTAGCCCAGTAGATCTCAAAACGTATGTTTTAGTGCAATTTTAGGTAATTGTTCGTGTGTGTGTGTGTGTGTGTGTGTGTGTGTGTGAACAGCATAACTCAAACACGAAAAATCCATCAACACCAAACGTGGTATTTAAGTTCAGCACCTTCCTAAAAGGCAACACCAAGATTTTCAAGAAAATCCCCCAACCCAAACTACCCTTTACATGGAAAATTTTTCGATTTTTTTATTTTTTAAAGAATGGCTGTGATGATTTTTATTAAAATGTCTTATTTTAAAGATATTTGCATGAAAGGAATTATATATTGAACTTTCTGGGAGTAACCTTTGAAGTCCTCTTCATTCGGAAGGAATTTTATATAATCTTGTATAACTGGTAAAAGGATAAAGGGATAGACGAAAACATACTACACAAGAAATACACAAAAACATACAAAATTAATTTCAAATAACTTTCTTTGGCATTAGCGATTTCCTAGATACGCATTATTAATGGTTCAAATTCCTCAATACTTAGCCATTCTTTTAAGGTTCTGTCAACATTCCATTGTTTCTCGCGATTCCATTGAAACAGTATTGGGTTTTAGGATCATCGTTGAGCATCCAGTTCTTAAACATTTGACTATCGTTGTTTCCCTTTGTATCCATAATAAATGCTCAATGTAATTATTTCTATAAAACTTTCCTTCGATTAAAATGAAGCAAATATAAAAATAAGCTTCACTAATTCGATAGAGAGAAAATCGTGTGAATGTATCACATGAGATTTTTTATTATTGTTTTGTTTTATAGCCCCCCTTTAACTTCCCTGTCACATAGAGGGATTTGACTTGGGAAGCAGCTGGTGTTTTTATACACTGAACTTTTATATACTTATATATGAAATTGTTATATACTGAACTACACACTGTACATTTCTTAAATTTTGGTTTTATTACATTTTACACTTAAACACAACCACATACTTCCAAATTCATACTCCCAGGCCCTGCAGAGAATAGGGAATTATTCTCTTTAAAGGAAAATTCCCTCTCTAGTTGGGAATCGAACGCAGAACCTCTGGTTTGAGAAGCCAGAATGCTGACCACTCGATCACGAGGCGGTAAAAAATATTTTGACTTCATTCGTTAACAATATTTTGTATACAGAGCCCACAAAAAAAAACTTTTTGTAATGTATGGAATTCAATAGTCTTCTTCACTAAGGTTTATGCTTGCAGTCTGTTCCGTCTTCATTGTTGTCGTGTTTTCATTGTTCTTCCCGCTTCTCGTCTTCCTTCTGGCCTATATTTTATTTGTTTCACTATTTCTTCATCTCCTACTCCTTTAACATGTTGCATCCATTATTGTTTATTTTCTCCTATAATTCGTTAGTGGAAAATATTTTTAATTTTTCTGTTACTTCTTCGTTTCGTATTTGATCCAGTATTGTATAACTTTTTAGTTTTCTTAAAAGTTCATCACTGCAATCTGCTTTTTTTCTGTTTTTGTTTTGTTATTGTCCACTATTCACTTCCATAGGTTAAAACTGGTATAGCCATTACCCTGTAGAGTTTTTAATTTTGTCTCTTGCCTTGTTTTGTTTTTAGAGTTCTTTGTATTGTGCGACACATAATTTGAAATTTATTAAGTTTACTGTTTGTCATTTTCTCTTCGATAGCGTATATCAGTTATAAACTTAAAACTGTTAAATGAGATATTTGTAAAGTTATATTGTCGTTTATTATAATCTTTTCCTCTGAATGCCATAAACTTAGTTTTCTTATACTATATTTTGAAATTATGTTTCACACGTAAGTGGCTTAAGTGATATTTCGCTTGTTATGGGTTATTTTCATTTTTTATAATGACATGGTCATCTGCAAACATTAGTGTGTTTATACATATTTTTCCGGGGTATAGATTTTCCTGGATGTACTTATATTTTCTATTGCCTTACACTATTGTCTATGTCTATACTTTGCTTCTTCATATTTACTAACGTATTAATTTATTTAAAACACTTTGTATTACACTTATTACCCTGAGTGTCGAAAACTTTTGACCAGCAGTGTGTACACACTCTTGTCGTACACCTCTATTATTATCACTGAATACTCCGTTATGAAAAAGATATCACTAATGCCTTTACGTAAGAAAATAACATACCCTGTCTTTGAAGTGAGGCGTCTTGATTTATTTCAGTTAATAAAGAGATCAAAATAATTCCACAAATGTTATACCTTTACTTTAAATCCTAGTGCATATACTTACATTTAAAAAAATTGTATAAATTATTGAACATATTCAATAAATTGTTAAATTACATATATATGAGGCGTATAACCATTAAAACCCAAGGCTGAGCAACAACTAATACACATCCAGAATGACCACAATAAGTAGCTGACGTAATAATAGAAACGCAGACACAACACATAAGCTATATTTTGGACTATAATGCCCTTACTTAAGACAAACGTAAACACACAACTTAATAGTGACAGTAGCCGCAGTTTTGTGTGTATATGTGTATGTAATATATTCATGGATAAAGAAAGTCATTTGAATGTATCACATAACATTTAATCATGCTGGTTTTGATTTTAGTAGATATAAGTCGACAAATGTAATTAAACATTAAGTCCCATGACTAAGCTATTCTGTTATTTAACTTCTGTCCCACTATGAACGCACCTAAATGTAGCCGATATTTCACAAGAGGCTTGTGGACGATAATTTTATTTTCAGTGTCACGTATCGATAATATGTTTCATGGTGTTGGAGATCTTACCAACTTAATAAATTTAGGTATAATGTTGGTGCTAATTTTTCTTGGTGTAGGTATACGTCAGAAGGTGCGATCTAGGGTCTCCCAAAGCGTGACAATGAGCTACGGTCGAGCCTGCGCAGAAGAATGTGTTGTAGCAGACAAGCGATCTTGTGCCTTATTTTATTCGTCTCCTCTTTCTTCAGCATTCTGGAAGGCAGAACCCTTCTCTTGTTCCGAGATGTCACTGTTAACAGTGAAATAATATTTTTCTCAGAGCGTTTTTGTATATTTATGCACACGTGGACTTCTTTGACTTGTTCAGTTCGCACTTATTTCATAAAGTTATGAAATATCTTGAGAAAACATACAAACGAGTTACATTGCGACTAGATTTTCTGCAACTTTTGTGAACATAGTGTTGACGATCTCATCTATAAGTTACATTAGTTTCGTATACAAGTTTAATGAACTTCACTGTAAAGATTTGTGTTTCCATAGAAGAGTATTTCAATGGTAATTTGCAAAAATAAGAAACAATATAGGCAATATGTCTCTGACCAAGGTTTTGTTTCTAGTCATCAATATAACGGGAGTTAAGCTCAAGAAATAAGCACCCTAGCTTTAATATTATTATTATAACTGAAAGATCGAACGTTTATTACCTTCAAGAGAGAGGAAGAGAGAGAGAGTGTAGATTTCCGCGTAGACTGTCGTTCTTCTGTTGGCCGAAGACTAGAAAAAAAAAGCAAAGATGTACTTCAAGGAGGTACGATATATATATATATATATATATATATATATATATATATATCGTATATATATATCGTATATATACCCGATAAGTTTTCCGACCATTAAGCATAATTCTCTTGGTTACTTATAACTCAGTAATGCGGTATTGACCGTAAGCTACAAAACATTGACTTCAAAATATGATGCGCGCACGTGTAGTTATGATACGACTCAACGATTTTATACGTATTATTAACGTTATAGCAACAAACAGAAAGGAGTGTCTGACTTCCCATGACAACTCCAAACACCGAACTTAATATTCGTTTTATATATTCACCAGCAGATCAAGAATTAAAACTACACTATAAAAGGAAAACAGCAATAGCAAAAATGATGTTTTAAAAGAAATAGATGGGAAATATATATTAGTGAGATAGAATCATGGGCTACAAGGAAGGCAAGATGAGGCCTACAAAATTATGAGACATCTCAACAAAATGGACAAAGATAAATTAAAATTAAACTCAATTTCAGAGGATGAATGGCTACAATATTATGGATCTCTCTGGAGTAACAAAGAAGATATCGACCTAGAAATAATAGAAACAGATGTAAATGTGGATCCCATTACATTAGATGAATTACAGGAAGCATTTAATTTAAATAAAAGGAACGATTTAAGTTTTGAAGAAATTAATATAGAATTAATTAAATATGGTGCTATGATGTTGCCCTCTAACAACCACACGTTTTAACACACATACATACACATATATATGAACGAAATAATAAGACTACAGGGAGGGGGGATCAGACTAGGAGATAGAATTTTGAAAACAATTTTATTTCCAGACCATCAAATTCTCCTGGCAAAAACTCAAGATGAACTACAAAAGATGACACATACATTGAACACAGTGGTACATATGCGCCAGCTTCCCGCCTAACCGTTCTCTGCCTGTTTACCAGAATCTGCACATCGCTGCTCTAACATCCATGGAACGCGGGATCATTTGAGGATCATTTCACCATTTCATTCATCGTCCGATATGACATACACGGTTTAAGGATGTTAAACTTACAATTCCAATATTTTCGCAATGTTGCTGTACTTTTTCGTGTATATGGCTGCCGAATCCTAATTTTATACTGTTACGAAGGTTCTAAAACAATTTTAGCTCTCTTGAGATTTAAATTTTGAACATGTTTTCAGAATTCTAAATTATGCAGATTAAGTTATTAGTCTAATAATTTTGACGCACATACAAAAACCAGAAAAGACTTATTCACAAGCATTATTCAGGAGTGTTTGGAATACTTATTTTGAGAAAAAAGTTAAATTAATTATTTAATGAAAAATTCTCTCCAGGTTCAAGCATATAGAAGTGCCTGCTTACACATGTGTTGATGCAGTAATTTGTATCACAAATTACTTAAATATAAATAATGATTGTAATATGAACATGCATTTTTATGTGACATGGATTTCAGATGTTTATTAATTGTAATTATTATTGGGAAATAAGTTTATACGGCCTTACTGAAACTGTCAATAATAGCGCAATAATGCAGAGAGGGGGTGAGCTGTTTATCATTATTGGAAACGAGGAACTTACGTAATGTTGGCGCGTTTTCGGTAGAAACTTCTGGAATGTGTTCTCCCTAAAGCATATGTATTCATAATTTTCATTGGATATTAAAATAGACGCTAATGTTGGCGCGTTTTATTAGCCAATAGTAGTTCAGTTATAATCTTTTGGCGTATCTGTATGCAGGAGTATAAATAGGGTAGGTTCGAGGTAGCTTGTGTGCATTTCATCAAAAATCTGTGTACACTACACGTCGTCTTCAGTCAGTCAGTTCGTCATACATCGGATATAGATTCACAAGTTACGCGCAGCAGAATTATGAAAGATCTAAAATATGGTAAAGTTAATTATACACAAGGTTGAAGTACGTGAATTAAAAGTGATCAGTAAGAAGTTATTATAACAGTTTCAGTTTGGCGAGTATCTAGATCAATATGTAAAAGTGATAGTGAACGTGTTCGACAATAAAAATTATAAAACAAATTTCTTCATCAGTGTTCTTTTTGGATAAAAGATTCCTTTCCGTTTCACAACCTGTATAGAGATACGTGCCCAAGCCAACAGGATAATAGCTAGCCGGAGGACATTTGAAATGAAATCAAACAAAAACTTACACTGATGCAAATTGCTAATACAAGATGGAGCTACAAACCGAACAAATGAATGACGTCACAAGATGTCTACACGTGATGTAAACAAACATTATAAGCACTTTCTATCACAGTGTCGAAAAGCATTTACCATGAAGTAAGTAATTTTATTTGCACTCTATAAAACACCATACATTAAGTTTTAAAATTTCAACTCGCTTCTAGTCAAACCTAAAATCTCTAATTTCTAATCCGTATACTACCGCTGTTATATTACAGAGTTTTAAAGGAGATAATATAATTATAAGTAATATAAATTAATAATACTTACCTGTTGTAAATGAAAGTCAAAATTGAAGACACAATTTTATGCACACTGTCGTTTACTTAAAACGTGTCGAAATAAAGGTTTGTTACGCTGCAAGTACTGGAATAGCGTAGGTCTACCCTTCACACCCTAGTTTATGTAGTTCGTTTAAATGTGCACCCTAACTTCTTTTAAATAAATAAATAGCAAGGAGACCGAAATTGTAGTGTTATTGATTGAATCGGTACGACTTGCCAAAAGATGTAGCGGTCCATTTATATGCATCCTCCAATTTACTTTTTTGTAGTACACCACAATTTATTTTCTAGAATACTAAAGGAATTAAGTATGTTAAGTTAGGTATCTATGGAAACAGGTTTAATAGGATGCTGAGATGAAGCACTCTTTGCGCTGAAAATATGTCCAGATAGCTTCAGAATAATACTGTGTTAAAGTTGGCTACGTATTAGAATTGTCTGTAAGTACCCTCATTGTTTATATTATGCTTATCTTCAGTTAACTTTACAAAGATAGTACACGGTTATTTTTAGGATGCTATGTTCACGGTGTATAACGCTAGCAGTACATACTTAATTAAACTTTATTTTCAGGTCCAATTCCGGCTACTCAATTCCTGGTACCATGAATGGAGAGTCTCAGGTGAAGTAAAAGCTACTAACTTCTCCTAGTACTGATGTTTATTGTAAGTCAAGTTACTACGCAATGATCACAATGCAATGGTCATATGCTCTATTTAAGAGCAATGCGTACATTCTGTAACTTTATACGTACTTTATAAAAGATTTTTAATAATAACCACAACTTTCCATTACTTCGTAGAACACAGGTATAAAATTCTCATTTCATTCATTAGCATAGTTGTTCGTATATACTGAGAAGTACAGTACTTTTTGTTCACATTGTGGCCACCGCACAGCTACTCGCGTGCCGGCCGCCGCAGCTGGGACTGCCACCGAGTTATAATATTCCTGCAACTGCCTTAAAATCTAATAGTTAAAATTACAAATATAATAAGCACATATCTTATCATAACGGATGTTAGAAATGTCCTCTATACACGCATTCTAGTATCCTCTCAAGAAATTTGCATTCACACTCAAGAGTTCAGTATGCGAAATTCAGTAAATATTTTCCTGATGTTTTCTTTTAGTTCTTATAATGTATGGAGGTTTGTATACACCTTATTTTGCATGTGATCATCAGAGTAACCAATTTTCTGTAATTGAATTTTGTGAAGTTATAGGGTAATTGACCCACGCTTAATATTCTTCTCTGATGAAGTATGATCTCATTTATATGGTCATATTTCGTCACAAAATAACGGGTATTGGAGTAGAGAGAAACCCGATTTTATGCACGAGATTCCCTTGCATGACGTGGAAACTGTAGTGCAGTAAATCCTACAGAATAATAGGACATGCAATTTTTTGAAGAAATAATAAATGCAGAGAGATAGAAGAACGTTCTACTCGCACCATTTTCCAACACTTGACTGGCGTTGAATGTCAGTCTGGATTTTTACAACAAGACTCTGTTATCGCGCATACTACTGATGAAGCGTTACATTCAGTTCAGAAAATGTTGAAGGCAGGGTAATTAGAAAAGGATTATGACCCTGGCAGTCCCCTGATTTAACTCTATGCGGTTTTTATCTTCGGAGGAACTTAAAAAGTAAAGTGTATGCGCACATTGTATGAACTAAAAGAAAACATTAGACGAGAAATTCACTGAATTTCGCATATTGAACTCTCGATTGTGAACACAAACTTCCTCAGAAGATGCCGAAATATATGGGTAGAAGAGAACAACGTTACATGATTTCTTATGATAAGTTATGTGCATATTATCATTGTAACTTTAACTGTAACTATGGGAATGTGAAGCGGTTGCGGGGATATTATACGTATTTTGGCGGTAGGCCGAGTTAAGGCAGCCGGTGCGTGAGCTGGCGCGCGGCGGCCACAGTGTTAAGGAAAGGCGTTGCACATTATAACTCTGTGTCCATAAATAATTCAGCAGAAGCTCTGATATGTCTTTAATTTTTCTTAATTTTTTCACATATCTATAAACATTATGAATATCTCGACAGCGTGTCATTTCTATAACCTAAAACATGTGTCTGAACTTAATTCAAAGCTAGTTAGGACCTACATTTCACATACTCAACTTTTTATTCTGCTCTAGCTCTATTTCATATATGATAAAGCATACTTTGAACCTGGTTTCCGCCCTCGCTGCAATTTGGTTTATGTCAACATTGGCATCAAGCAACAAGGCTTTCAAACCGTTCCTTCCTCTCAAAGAAACTTTTCCATCCATCTCTTCATAGATCTTGCTTTCTTTCCCCTTCCTTTGGGTTTTATTTTAGAATCTTCTTAGGAATGCGGGATTGCGGCATCCATCATACATGAGCCAACACTTTTCTTGATATTTTTGTATTTTATTACTTAGATTAAATATGTTCAACTCTTCTAATTTTGTCTGTATTACATATATCTAGCGACCGCTCTCAAAAATCGCATTTCTTTTGCTTTTATTATTTGCTTTAGACTTTTTTATGGTAGCCCTGCATTCTGGACCACAGTAGTAATAGTCCCGGATGAGCCAATTGTTTTAACGATAATCCTGCCGCTAGGGGCGCTAGTGTCGCTAGTGTCGCTGCGTGCGACGGCGGCGGCGGTAAGTTTGAAAAGCGCCCTGAGCGTTAGGATTATCGTTAAATCGGTTGGCTCATCCGGGACGAGTTGAAAGAATTGAGGAAGTGACGTGGAGTGTTTTGATTGGTTCGTTAATTTGGGGTGGGAGATGGAGGAAGGGAGATGGAGGAGTATGGAGGTCGCGTGATGGAGAGGAGCTGGGTGGCGAGGTGTTGTCTGTGCGGAGGTCGGTACTGAAATGGGGGAAAAGATGGGGAGCGAGGGATAAAAAGTGTAACAGAAAGTGACGTGTGAAGTTGTGATTGGTGGGAATAAGAAGTGATTTTATTGGTGGAAAGGAGCAAATGAGAGTTGTTGATTGGTAAGAATAAGAGAGATTATGATTGGAGGAAAGAAAAAGGTGTGGGAGTGGGGTATGTTGGAGGTGATGGGAAAGGTGAGTTTTGCTAGCAGCAAGATTTGCAAAAGCCTGTCTTGAACTGATCAGCAATTTTTGAACGTCGGATGGTAGTTTTCTTGAGTGGATAGAGAGATGGGGGCGATATGAGATGCGGTGGCGAAAATGGGAACTAGACAAGGTTGTTGAGACAAGAGGTTTAAGGACGAGGAAATTTGGAGGTTAGTGGTGAACACGGCGGTCGCAAGAGGTGGGGGTAAGGAGACGCAGTGGTGAGAATGGGAACTAAAAGAAGATGGGGGTAGCAAGAGTTTTAGAAGAGTAGATTTTGAGGTTAAAATAGTGGGAACTAAAAATGGCGGAGGGTCTGCGACAAGGAGATGCGGTGAGAACTAAACAAGATGGCGGTCGCAAGAGGAGGGTAAGGAGATTTGAGGTTACAGTACGAAAACACGAAAGGATATATTCCTACGCCAAGCAGGTCCGAAAAATAATTATGCGTGTGGTACTTACCTGTTACCGGTGTGGATGCGTCACCAAAAGCGCGGCACGCGAGGCGGAAAAATAAAAGCAAACTGTTTTTGAAAATGCTTAACCAGCTTTAAGATCAACCAACATCACTACGCACTGATATACCTAGGTTTTTAAAGCGGTACAGACACCCTTTGCAGAGGCGTAATTTAACTATACCAAAAACCTGGTACTGGACCATCGTGATGGTCGCTAGCGTACGTAGGAGCAGGGTTCTCATAGCCGGTCGAAAGCGGTCAAAAACGTGTACGACGTAGGTGTTGACAGTAGCTGCTGTCGAGTCAACGGTCGAGGTGTGAATAAACAAGATCTGTTCTCGCCGGCAATTTGGTTCGGAGATGTGAGCAGCGGCGAGGTGTTGTCTGTGCGGAGGTCGGGACTGAAAGAGGGAAAAGATGGGGAGCGAGGGATAAAAAGTGTAACAGAAAGTGACGTGTGAAGTTGTGATTGGTGGGAATAAGAAGTGATTTTATTGGTGGAAAGGAGCAAATGAAAGTTGTTGATTGGTAAGAATAAGAGAGGTTATGATTGGTGGAAAGAAAAAGGAGTGGGGTATGTTGGAGGTGATGGGAAAGGTAAGTTTTGCTAGCAACAAGATTTGCAAAAGCCTGTCGTGAACTGATCAGCAATTTTTTGAACGTTGGATGGTAGTTTTCTTGAGTGGATAGAGAGATGGGGCGATATGAGATGCGGTGGCGAAAATGGGAACTAAACAAGGTGGTTGAGACAAGAGGTTTAAGGACGAGGAAATTTGGAGGTTAGTGGTGAACATGGCGGTCGCAAGAGGTGGGGGTAAGGAGACGCGGTGGTGAGAATGGGAACTAAAAGAAGATGGCGGTAGCAAGAGGTTAGAAGAGTAGATTTTGAGGTTAAAATAGCGGGAACTAAAAATGGCGGAGGGTCTGCGACAAGGAGATGCGGTGAGAACTAAACAAGATGGCGGACGCAAGAGGTGGGTAAGGAGGTTTGAGGTTACAGTACCAAAACACGAAAGGATATATTCCTACGCCAAGCAGGTCCGAAAAATAATTATGCGTGTGTTACTTACCTGTTACCGGTGTGGATGCGTCACCAAAAGCGCGGCACGCGAGACGGAAAAATAAAAGCAAACTGTTTTTGAAAATGCTTAACCAGCTTTAAGATCAACCAACATCACTACGCACTGATATACCTAGGTTTTTAAAGCGGTACAGACACCCTTTGCAGAGGCGTAATTTAACTATACCAAAAACCTGGTACTGGACCATCGTGATGGTCGCTAGCGTACGTAGGAGCAGGGTTCTCATAGCCGGTCGAAAGCGGTCAAAAACGTGTACGACGTAGGTGTTGGCAGTAGCTGCTGCCGAGGCAACCGTCGAGGTGCGAATGAACGAGATCTGTTCTTGCAGGCAATCTGGTTGAGAGATGAGAGGCGCGGTGGTAAAAATGTGAACTAAATAAGATGGCGGAGGCACGAAGTTGAGGTTAAGGAGCGGCGAGGTGTTGACTGTGCGGCGGTTGGGGTCTGAAAGAGGGGGAAAGATGGCGAACGAGGGATAAAAAGTATAACAGAAAGTGACGTGTGAAGTTGTCATTGGTGGGAATAAGAAGTGATGTTATTGGTGGAAAGGAACAAATGAAAGTTGCTGATTGGCGAGAATAAGAGAGATTATGATTGGTGGAAAGAAAAAAGGTGTGGGAGTGGGGTATGTTGGAGGTGATGGAAAAGGCAAGTTTTGCTACCAACAACATTTGCAAAAGCCTATCCAGAACTCATCAGCAATTTTAAATAACTAGTGTTTCGGGGGTTTTCTCTGGTTGGTAGACGAATGCAAGCTGTTTCTACCTTACTTATATTATTCGGCTTTTTCCTTTTTTTTTTTTAAAATGACTAGTTTTTTTTTTTTTTTTTTTTTGGGAGTTTTCTGCGGATGGTAAACAAATGCAAGCTCTTTCTGCTTTTTCATAGGTTTTCCCTGGTTGGTAGGCGTTTTCTGTACTGGTTGACGAAGGCGTTTCTAATTTTGGAGGTTTTCTCAGGTTTTTAGCGGTTGTCCCTGCCCGGTAGGCAAATGATGAAGTTTTACCTTGTCGGCGCACGGATACTAGGCACGTACTGGCGCGCACACACACACACACACACACACACACAGAGAGACAGACAGACACACAGACATGCACACACACACGGACATGTTTCCAAAAATGCTTTTTTTTTTTTTTTTGATTCAGGAGGTCTCAAAACGTGTATTTCCGGTGAAATTTCGGTATCGAATTTTTGGGCGGAATGCAATACTTCCCCTACTTAATATACGTAGTAGAGAAAGTAAAAAAGTATTGAAAAATTTAAGGAAATAACAAGCAATACCTCAAAAGTGTACTATCTTGTTTTCACGGGTTTTCCAGATCGGTAAGCGTTAGAATACTCTTAGAGCTTTTTTCAGGTTTTTTAGCGGTTGTCCCTGGCCGGTAGGCAAATGATAAAGTTTTTCTATAACGTCGTCGTTTTGGCTTGTGGCGCACGGATACTAGGCACGTACTCGCGCGCGCGCGCACACACACACACACACACACTAAAATAGTAGCGTATAAAAAAAACTGATGTGTTACACTCACATGACTTTCTCTACTCTTGTACAATCTAATTGGTAGCTTTTAAGCGATAGTCAAATATTTTAACGCTGGTTGCTATGTGGCGAATTCCATTCTGTTTGCATGTTCAGGACATAAAAAAAATGAATAAACGAATTTGAGAAAAAGTATAAGTATTGGAAAATTTAAGGAAATAACAAGCAATATCTCGAAAACGGTTCACTCAACAAAAGAAACGTATATGACATAAGTTGTGTATTTTAACGCGATCTACATTTTTTGTGTAGTAAAATTTTGTCTATCTCTTATGGTTTACCAGTTATGCAAAAAAGTCGTTCACAATGAAGAATATTTTTGGAGACATTCCCAGAAAATTCGAGATATACATTTTATTTGACATGACAATATCTTAAACATATGATGTTTTAATCAAAATCGTTAGAGCCGTTTTTGAGAAAATTAAAATTTTCGAAAAATGTTCCATGTAAAGGGTAGTCTGGGGTGGGGGGATTTTCTTGAAAACCTTCGTGTCGCATCTCTGGAAGATACTGAACCTAAATACCAAGTTTGGTGTTTATCCGACTGTTCGTTTTTGAGTTATGCTGTTCACAGACACACAGACACACAGACACACAGACAGACACACACACGGACATGTTTCCAAAAATGCTTTTTTTTTTTGGATTCAGAGATTCTCAAAACATGTATTTCCAGTGAAATCTCGGTAACGAATTTTTGGGTGGAATGCAATACTTCCCCTACTTACTATACGTAGTAGAGAAAGTAAAAATGAATAACGCATTTGAGAAAAAGGATAAGTATTGGAAAATTTAAGGAAATAACAAGCAATATCTCGAAAATGGTTCACTCAACTAAAAAAAATGTATATGACATAAATTGTGTATTTTAACGCGATCTACATTTTTTGTGTAGTAAAATTTTGGCTATCTCTTATGGTTTACCAGTTATGCATACTGAACCTAAATACCAAGTTTGGTGTTTATCCGACTGTTCGTTTTTGAGTTATGCTGTTCACAGACACACAGACGCACAGACAGACAGACACACAGACACACAGACACACAGACAGACAGACACACACACGGACATGTTTCCAAAAATGCTTTTTTTTTCTGGATTCAGTGATTCTCAAAACATGTATTTCCAGTGAAATCTCGGTATCGAATTTTTGGGTGGAATGCAATACTTCCCCTACTTACTATACGTAGTAGAGAAAGTAAAAATGAATAACGCATTTGAGAAAAAGTATAAGTATTGGAAAATTTAAAGGAAATAACAAGCAATATCTCGAAAAACGGTTCACTCAACAAAATAAATGTATATGGCATAAGTTGTGTATTTTAACGCGATCTACATTTTTTGTGTAGCAAACTTTTGTCTATCTCTTACGGTTTATCAGTTATGAAAAAGTCGTTCACAATGAAGAATTCTTTTGGAGACATTCCCAGAAAATTCGAGATATACATTTCATTTCTCTCGACATTATCTTAAATATATGATATTTTCATCAAAATCGTTAGAGCCATTTTTTAATACAAAGAGAACGGGATTTCACAAGTGAAACAGTACTGTGATAACGATACCACTGAAACAAAAAAAAAAAAAAAAAAATCTGATGTGTAACACTCACATGACTTTCTCAACTCTTGTACAAAGTATTTTTACAAACGCTTATTCCCCATCTAGTTCATGTTAATCGAGATAAACATTTGCAAAATCTATTTTATTGCTAATTTTCTTGTATAAAAAAAAAAATCTGATGTGTAACACTCACATGACGTTCTCTACTCTTGTACAAAGTATTTTTACAAACGCTTATGCTCCATCTAGTTCATGTTAATCGAGATAAACATTTGCAAACTCTATTTTATTGCTAATTTTCTTGTAGATGTAGGGGAAAATATATTTACAAGGGGAATATAGAAAAACAGTAGCCTTTAAGCACATACATATCTCTTAATAGCTGGTTGCTATGTGCAGCACCATTCTTTTTGCCACAGATTAATACTGTTTGCATATCAAAGACAAAAAAAAAATGAATAACGAAGTCCCATTTGAGAAAATAAATATTGGAAAATTAACAAACAATATCTCGAAAACGGTTCACTCAACAACAAAAATGTATATTACATAAGATGTGTATTTTAACGCGATCTACATTTTTTGTGTAGTAAAATTTTGTCTATCTCTTACGGTTTTTCAGTTATGAAAAAGACGTTCACAATGAAGAATACTTTTGGAGACATTCCCAGAAAATTCGAGATATACATTTCATTTCTCACGACATTATATTAAACATACGATATTTTTCATCAAAATCGTTAGAGCCATTTTTTTTAATACAAAGAGAACGGGATTTCACAAGTGAAACAGTACTGTGATAACGATACCAACAAAACTAATTATTATTCACCCACTGAAACACATAAAAAAAATCTGATGTGTAACACTCACATGACTTTTCTCATCTCTTGTACAAAGTATTTTTACAAACGCTTATTCCCCATCTAGTTCATGTTAATCGAGATAAACATTTGCAAACTCTATTTTATTGCTAATTTTGTTGTAGATGTAGGGAAAATATATTTACAAGGGGAATATAGAAAAACAGTAGCCTTTAAGCACATACATATCTCTTAATAGCTGGTTGCTATGTGCAGTACCATTCTTTTTGCCACAGATTAATACTCTTTGCATATCAAAGACAAAAAAAAATGAATAACGAATTCCCATTTGAGAAAATAACTATTGGAAAATTTAAGTAAATAACAAGCAATATCTCGAAAACGGTTCACTCAACAATAAAGATGTATATGACATAAGTTGTGTATTTTAACGCGATCTACATACTTTCGTACTCACCTATAAGATATAGAGGGTAGAGGTCGTACGAACGTAGCACTTTGAGAATTTATATTCAACAGTTGGTGTTACTCCTTAGAAAGGAAGTATCTGCTGATTTTTATTTAATTCTTTACATTTTACATAACACGTATGCACTGGCACAACACAAAAGCACTACACACGATACTCAGTTTTAATATTTGCACTAATAACATCAGGAATAACTGAAGTCTGCAAACAGTCATTTCCCATGTGCAGCCTTACGTACAGAGAACGTGTGTGGCTGATCTATGTGTAAAAAGAGCCTGAGAGCGGATGTACGTCAGCGGTAAAATCTTTTAAATGCATTTTTATTGGCGATGGTAGAAATCGTGCAGTGGTGGATCGTGAAAATTCATATAAATGGATGTATCACCTCATAATAAGCCTCTATATACCAAGAATATTGAGTTTTTAAAAAGTCAGCAACTGTACCTGTGTTTCTATACGTGAACGTCAGATGGCAGCTTCGATACGTGTCCACGGAGACCTTAGTGCTAGGCAACTGTACCTCTGTTTCTATACGTGAACGGCAGATTGCAGCTTCGATACGTGTCCACGGAGACCTTAGTGCTAGGCAACTGTACCTCTGTTTCTATACGTGAACGGCAGATTGCAGCTTCGATACGTGTCCACGGAGACCTTAGTGCTAGGCAACTGCACCTCTGTTTCTATACGTGAACGGCAGATTGCAGCTTCGATACGTGTCCACGGAGACCTTAGCGCTAGGCAACTGCACCTCTGTTTCTATACGTGAACGGCAGATTGCAGCTTCGATACGTGTCCACGGAGACCTTAGTGCTAGGCAACTGTACCTCTGTTTCTATACGTGAACGGCAGATTGCAGCTTCGATACGTGTCCACGGAGACCTTAGTGCTAGGCAACTGTACCTCTGTTTCTATACGTGAACGGCAGATTGCAGCTTCGATACGTGTCCACGGAGACCTTAGTGCTAGGCAACTGCACCTCTGTTTCTATACGTGAACGGCAGATTGCAGCTTCGATACGTATCCACGGAGACCTTAGTGCTAGGCAACTGCACCTCTGTTTCTATACGTGAACGGCAGATTGCAGCTTCAATACGTGTCCACGGAGACCTTAGTGCTAGGCAACTGTACCTCTGTTTCTATACGTGAACGGGAGATTGCAGCTTCGATACGTGTCCACGGAGACCTTAGTGCTAGGCAACTGCACCTCTGTTTCTATACGTGAACGTCAGATTGCAGCTTCGATACGTGTCCACGGAGACCTTAGTGCTAGGCAACTGTACCTCTGTTTCTATACGTGAACGGCAGATTGCAGCTTCGATACGTGTCCACGGAGACCTTTCGCTTCAGGTGACAAAATAACACTAGGCACTTGTGTGCCGTGGTGTAAGCCGCAATCACGGTATTGGTAGCGTGGATCTCCTTGGGGCTCTCCTCGGAGTTACCTCAACATCACGTACATGACCTGGTTCGTCACGGGTACGCAGGTCTGCACTACCACTTCCTCGGCGTTGAGCAGGCCCAGGAGGCGATCGTACCGGTACACCAGCTAGCACGTGGACATGTTATCGCGCTGTGGTGTTGCGTGTGCGAGGTATGGAAACTCAAGGACGCAAAACATGCACGACCGAGGGTTAAAAAGCAGAACAAGTAGTGACGTGGAGCGTTGTGATTGGTGTAAATAAGACGATCTCTGATAGGTGGACAAATTGAAATAACGTGATGTGATAGGCGAAAATAAAATCAAAGGTGATTGGATGAAAAATGACGAGAAGGAATTAGCGGTGAATTTGTGAACTAAGATGGCGAAGATTTTTTTTTTTAAAAAAAAAGGATAATATAAGTACGGCAACTGTAACGGTTTACGGCAAACGCGCGCCGCGCAATGCGTCACGCCCGGGCAATAAAACAAAAATGATATTGAGCAAGATGCCCGGCGTGACGCATTGCGCGGCGCGCGTTTGCCGTAAACCGTTACAGTTGCCGTACTTATATTATCCTTTTTTTTTAAAAAAAAAAATCTTCGCCATCTTAGTTCACAAATTCACCGCTAATTCCTTCTCGTCATTTTTCATCCAATCACCTTTGATTTTATTTTCGCCTATCACATCACGTTATTTCAATTTGTCCACCTATCAGAGATCGTCTTATTTACACCAATCACAACGCTCCACGTCACTACTTGTTCTGCTTTTTAACCCTCGGTCGTGCATGTTTTGCGTCCTTGAGTTTCCATACCTCGCACACGCAACACCACAGCGCGATAACATGTCCACGTGCTAGCTGGTGTACCGGTACGATCGCCTCCTGGGCCTGCTCAACGCCGAGGAAGTGGTAGTGCAGACCTGCGTACCCGTGACGAACCAGGTCATATACGTGGTGTTGAGGTAACTCCGAGGAGAGCCCCAAGGAGATCCACGCTACCAATACCGTGATTGCGGCTTACACCACGGCACACAAGTGCCTAGTGTTATTTTGTCACCTGAAGCGAAAGGTCTCCGTGGACACGTATCGAAGCTGCAATCTGCCGTTCACGTATAGAAACAGAGGTACAGTTGCCTAGCACTAAGGTCTCCGTGGACACGTATCGAAGCTGCAATCTGACGTTCACGTATAGAAACAGAGGTGCAGTTGCCTAGCACTAAGGTCTCCGTGGACACGTATCGAAGCTGCAATCTCCCGTTCACGTATAGAAACAGAGGTACAGTTGCCTAGCACTAAGGTCTCCGTGGACACGTATTGAAGCTGCAATCTGCCGTTCACGTATAGAAACAGAGGTGCAGTTGCCTAGCACTAAGGTCTCCGTGGATACGTATCGAAGCTGCAATCTGCCGTTCACGTATAGAAACAGAGGTGCAGTTGCCTAGCACTAAGGTCTCCGTGGACACGTATCGAAGCTGCAATCTGCCGTTCACGTATAGAAACAGAGGTACAGTTGCCTAGCACTAAGGTCTCCGTGGACACGTATCGAAGCTGCAATCTGCCGTTCACGTATAGAAACAGAGGTACAGTTGCCTAGCACTAAGGTCTCCGTGGACACGTATCGAAGCTGCAATCTGCCGTTCACGTATAGAAACAGAGGTGCAGTTGCCTAGCGCTAAGGTCTCCGTGGACACGTATCGAAGCTGCAATCTGCCGTTCACGTATAGAAACAGAGGTGCAGTTGCCTAGCACTAAGGTCTCCGTGGACACGTATCGAAGCTGCAATCTGCCGTTCACGTATAGAAACAGAGGTACAGTTGCCTAGCACTAAGGTCTCCGTGGACACGTATCGAAGCTGCAATCTGCCGTTCACGTATAGAAACAGAGGTACAGTTGCCTAGCACTAAGGTCTCCGTGGACACGTATCGAAGCTGCCATCTGACGTTCACGTATAGAAACACAGGTACAGTTGCTGACTTTTTAAAAACTCAATATTCTTGGTATATAGAGGCTTATTATGAGGTGATACATCCATTTATATGAATTTTCACGATCCACCACTGCACGATTTCTACCATCGCCAATAAAAATGCATTTAAAAGATTTTACCGCTGACGTACATCCGCTCTCAGGCTCTTTTTACACATAGATCAGCCACACACGTTCTCTGTACGTAAGGCTGCACATGGGAAATGACTGTTTGCAGACTTCAGTTATTCCTGATGTTATTAGTGCAAATATTAAAACTGAGTATCGTGTGTAGTGCTTTTGTGTTGTGCCAGTGCATACGTGTTATGTAAAATGTAAAGAATTAAATAAAAATCAGCAGATACTTCCTTTCTAAGGAGTAACACCAACTGTTGAATATAAATTCTCAAAGTGCTACGTTCGTACGACCTCTACCCTCTATATCTTATAGGTGAGTACGAAAGTATGTAGATCGCGTTAAAATACACAACTTATGTCATATACATCTTTATTGTTGAGTGAACCGTTTTCGAGATATTGCTTGTTATTTACTTAAATTTTCCAATAGTTATTTTCTCAAATGGGAATTCGTTATTCATTTTTTTTTGTCTTTGATATGCAAAGAGTATTAATCTGTGGCAAAAAGAATGGTACTGCACATAGCAACCAGCTATTAAGAGATATGTATGTGCTTAAAGGCTACTGTTTTTCTATATTCCCCTTGTAAATATATTTTCCCTACATCTACAACAAAATTAGCAATAAAATAGAGTTTGCAAATGTTTATCTCGATTAACATGAACTAGATGGGGAATAAGCGTTTGTAAAAATACTTTGTACAAGAGATGAGAAAAGTCATGTGAGTGTTACACATCAGATTTTTTTTATGTGTTTCAGTGGGTGAATAATAATTAGTTTTGTTGGTATCGTTATCACAGTACTGTTTCACTTGTGAAATCCCGTTCTCTTTGTATTAAAAAAAATGGCTCTAACGATTTTGATGAAAAATATCGTATGTTTAATATAATGTCGTGAGAAATGAAATGTATATCTCGAATTTTCTGGGAATGTCTCCAAAAGTATTCTTCATTGTGAACGTCTTTTTCATAACTGAAAAACCGTAAGAGATAGACAAAATTTTACTACACAAAAAATGTAGATCGCGTTAAAATACACATCTTATGTAATATACATTTTTGTTGTTGAGTGAACCGTTTTCGAGATATTGTTTGTTAATTTTCCAATATTTATTTTCTCAAATGGGACTTCGTTATTCATTTTTTTTTTGTCTTTGATATGCAAACAGTATTAATCTGTGGCAAAAAGAATGGTGCTGCACATAGCAACCAGCTATTAAGAGATATGTATGTGCTTAAAGGCTACTGTTTTTCTATATTCCCCTTGTAAATATATTTTCCCCTACATCTACAAGAAAATTAGCAATAAAATAGAGTTTGCAAATGTTTATCTCGATTAACATGAACTAGATGGAGCATAAGCGTTTGTAAAAATACTTTGTACAAGAGTAGAGAACGTCATGTGAGTGTTACACATCAGATTTTTTTTTTATACAAGAAAATTAGCAATAAAATAGATTTTGCAAATGTTTATCTCGATTAACATGAACTAGATGGAGAATAAGCGTTTGTAAAAATACTTTGTACAAGAGTTGAGAAAGTCATGTGAGTGTTACACATCAGATTTTTTTTTTTTTTTTTTGTTTCAGTGGTATCGTTATCACAGTACTGTTTCACTTGTGAAATCCCGTTCTCTTTGTATTAAAAAATGGCTCTAACGATTTTGATGAAAATATCATATATTTAACATAATGTCGAGAGAAATGAAATGTATATCTCGAATTTTCTGGGAATGTCTCCAAAAGAATTCTTCATTGTGAACGACTTTTTCATAACTGATAAACCGTAAGAGATAGACAAAAGTTTGCTACACAAAAAATGTAGATCGCGTTAAAATACACAACTTATGCCATATACATTTATTTTGTTGAGTGAACCGTTTTTCGAGATATTGCTTGTTATTTCCTTTAAATTTTCCAATACTTATACTTTTTCTCAAATGCGTTATTCATTTTTACTTTCTCTACTACGTATAGTAAGTAGGGGAAGTATTGCATTCCACCCAAAAATTCGATACCGAGATTTCACTGGAAATACATGTTTTGAGAATCACTGAATCCAGAAAAAAAAAGCATTTTTGGAAACATGTCCGTGTGTGTGTCTGTCTGTGTGTCTGTGTGTCTGTGTGTCTGTCTGTCTGTGCGTCTGTGTGTCTGTGAACAGCATAACTCAAAAACGAACAATCGGATAAACACCAAACTTGGTATTTAGGTTCAGTATGCATAACTGGTAAACCATAAGAGATAGCCAAAATTTTACTACACAAAAAATGTAGATTGCGTTAAAATACACAATTTATGTCATATACATTTTTTTTAGTTGAGTGAACCATTTTCGAGATATTGCTTGTTATTTCCTTAAATTTTCCAATACTTATCCTTTTTCTCAAATGCGTTATTCATTTTTACTTTCTCTACTACGTATAGTAAGTAGGGGAAGTATTGCATTCCACCCAAAAATTCGTTACCGAGATTTCACTGGAAATACATGTTTTGAGAATCTCTGAATCCAAAAAAAAAGCATTTTTGGAAACATGTCCGTGTGTGTGTCTGTCTGTGTGTCTGTGTGTCTGTGTGTCTGTGTGTCTGTGAACAGCATAACTCAAAAACGAACAGTCGGATAAACACCAAACTTGGTATTTAGGTTCAGTATCTTCCAGAGATGCGATACGAAGGTTTTCAAGAAAATCCCCCCACCCCAGACTACCCTTTACATGGAACATTTTTCGAAAATTTTAATTTTCTCAAAAACGGCTCTAACGATTTTGATTAAAACATCATATGTTTAAGATATTGTCATGTCAAATAAAATGTATATCTCGAATTTTCTGGGAATGTCTCCAAAAATATTCTTCATTGTGAACGACTTTTTTGCATAACTGGTAAACCATAAGAGATAGACAAAATTTTACTACACAAAAAATGTAGATCGCGTTAAAATACACAACTTATGTCATATACGTTTCTTTTGTTGAGTGAACCGTTTTCGAGATATTGCTTGTTATTTCCTTAAATTTTCCAATACTTATACTTTTTCTCAAATTCGTTTATTCATTTTTTTTATGTCCTGAACATGCAAACAGAATGGAATTCGCCACATAGCAACCAGCGTTAAAATATTTGACTATCGCTTAAAAGCTACCAATTAGATTGTACAAGAGTAGAGAAAGTCATGTGAGTGTAACACATCAGTTTTTTTTATACGCTACTATTTTAGTGTGTGTGTGTGTGTGTGTGTGTGCGCGCGCGCGCGAGTACGTGCCTAGTATCCGTGCGCCACAAGCCAAAACGACGACGTTATAGAAAAACTTTATCATTTGCCTACCCGCCAGGGACAACCGCTAAAAAACCTGAAAAAAGCTCTAAGAGTATTCTAACGCTTACCGATCTGGAAAACCCGTGAAAACAAGATAGTACACTTTTGAGGTATTGCTTGTTATTTCCTTAAATTTTTCAATACTTTTTTACTTTCTCTACTACGTATATTAAGTAGGGGAAGTATTGCATTCCGCCCAAAAATTCGATACCGAAATTTCACCGGAAATACACGTTTTGAGACCTCCTGAATCAAAAAAAAAAAAAAGCATTTTTGGAAACATGTCCGTGTGTGTGTGCATGTCTGTGTGTCTGTCTGTCTCACTGTGTGTGTGTGTGTGTGTGCGCGCCAGTACGTGCCTAGTATCCGTGCGCCGACAAGGTAAAACTTCATCATTTGCCTACCGGGCAGGGACAACCGCTAAAAACCTGAGAAAACCTCCAAAATTAGAAACGCCTTCGTCAAACAGTACAGAAAACGCCTACCAACCAGGGAAAACCTATGAAAAAGCAGAAAGAGCTTGCATTTGTTTACCATCCGCAGAAAACTCCCAAAAAAAAAAAAAAAAAAAAACTAGTCATTTTAAAAAAAAAAAAGGAAAAAGCCGAATAATATAAGTAAGGTAGAAACAGCTTGCATTCGTCTACCAACCAGAGAAAACCCCCGAAACACTAGTTATTTAAAATTGCTGATGAGTTCTGGATAGGCTTTTGCAAATGTTGTTGGTAGCAAAACTTGCCTTTTCCATCACCTCCAACATACCCCACTCCCACACCTTTTTTCTTTCCACCAATCATAATCTCTCTTATTCTCGCCAATCAGCAACTTTCATTTGTTCCTTTCCACCAATAACATCACTTCTTATTCCCACCAATGACAACTTCACACGTCACTTTCTGTTATACTTTTTATCCCTCGTTCGCCATCTTTCCCCCTCTTTCAGACCCCAACCGCCGCACAGTCAACACCTCGCCGCTCCTTAACCTCAACTTCGTGCCTCCGCCATCTTATTTAGTTCACATTTTTACCACCGCGCCTCTCATCTCTCAACCAGATTGCCTGCAAGAACAGATCTCGTTCATTCGCACCTCGACGGTTGCCTCGGCAGCAGCTACTGCCAACACCTACGTCGTACACGTTTTTGACCGCTTTCGACCGGCTATGAGAACCCTGCTCCTACGTACGCTAGCGACCATCACGATGGTCCAGTACCAGGTTTTTGGTATAGTTAAATTACGCCTCTGCAAAGGGTGTCTGTACCGCTTTAAAAACCTAGGTATATCAGTGCGTAGTGATGTTGGTTGATCTTAAAGCTGGTTAAGCATTTTCAAAAACAGTTTGCTTTTATTTTTCCGTCTCGCGTGCCGCGCTTTTGGTGACGCATCCACACCGGTAACAGGTAAGTAACACACGCATAATTATTTTTCGGACCTGCTTGGCGTAGGAATATATCCTTTCGTGTTTTGGTACTGTAACCTCAAACCTCCTTACCCACCTCTTGCGTCCGCCATCTTGTTTAGTTCTCACCGCATCTCCTTGTCGCAGACCCTCCGCCATTTTTAGTTCCCGCTATTTTAACCTCAAAATCTACTCTTCTAACCTCTTGCTACCGCCATCTTCTTTTAGTTCCCATTCTCACCACCGCGTCTCCTTACCCCCACCTCTTGCGACCGCCATGTTCACCACTAACCTCCAAATTTCCTCGTCCTTAAACCTCTTGTCTCAACCACCTTGTTTAGTTCCCATTTTCGCCACCGCATCTCATATCGCCCCATCTCTCTATCCACTCAAGAAAACTACCATCCAACGTTCAAAAAATTGCTGATCAGTTCACGACAGGCTTTTGCAAATCTTGTTGCTAGCAAAACTTACCTTTCCCATCACCTCCAACATACTCCACTCCTTTTTCTTTCCACCAATCATAACCTCTCTTATTCTTACCAATCAACAACTTTCATTTGCTCCTTTCCACCAATAAAATCACTTCTTATTCCCACCAATCACAACTTCACACGTCACTTTCTGTTACACTTTTTATCCCTCGCTCCCCATCTTTTCCCTCTTTCAGTCCCGACCTCCGCACAGACAACACCTCGCCGCTGCTCACATCTCCGAACCAAATTGCCGGCGAGAACAAATCTTGTTTATTCACACCTCGACCGTTGACTCGACAGCAGCTACTGTCAACACCTACGTCGTACACGTTTTTGACCGCTTTCGACCGGCTATGAGAACCCTGCTCCTACGTACGCTAGCGACCATCACGATGGTCCAGTACCAGGTTTTTGGTATAGTTAAATTACGCCTCTGCAAAGGGTGTCTGTACCGCTTTAAAAACCTAGGTATATCAGTGCGTAGTGATGTTGGTTGATCTTAAAGCTGGTTAAGCATTTTCAAAAACAGTTTGCTTTTATTTTTCCGCCTCGCGTGCCGCGCTTTTGGTGACGCATCCACACCGGTAACAGGTAAGTACCACACGCATAATTATTTTTCGGACCTGCTTGGCGTAGGAATATATCCTTTCGTGTTTTCGTACTGTAACCTCAAATCTCCTTACCCTCCTCTTGCGACCGCCATCTTGTTTAGTTCTCACCGCATCTCCTTGTCGCAGACCCTCCGCCATTTTTAGTTCCCACTATTTTAACCTCAAAATCTACTCTTCTAAAACTCTTGCTACCCCCATCTTCTTTTAGTTCCCATTCTCACCACTGCGTCTCCTTACCCCCACCTCTTGCGACCGCCGTGTTCACCACTAACCTCCAAATTTCCTCGTCCTTAATCCTCTTGTCTCAACAACCTTGTCTAGTTCCCATTTTCGCCACCGCATCTCATATCGCCCCCATCTCTCTATCCACTCAAGAAAACTACCATCCGACGTTCAAAAATTGCTGATCAGTTCAAGACAGGCTTTTGCAAATCTTGCTGCTAGCAAAACTCACCTTTCCCATCACCTCCAACATACCCCACTCCCACACCTTTTTCTTTCCTCCAATCATAATCTCTCTTATTCTTACCAATCAACAACTCTCATTTGCTCCTTTCCACCAATAAAATCACTTCTTATTCCCACCAATCACAACTTCACACGTCACTTTCTGTTACACTTTTTATCCCTCGCTCCCCATCTTTTCCCCCATTTCAGTACCGACCTCCGCACAGACAACACCTCGCCACCCAGCTCCTCTCCATCACGCGACCTCCATACTCCTCCATCTCCCTTCCTCCATCTCCCACCCCAAATTAACGAACCAATCAAAACACTCCACGTCACTTCCTCAATTCTTTCAACTCGTCCCGGATGAGCCAACCGATTTAACGATAATCCTAACGCTCAGGGCGCTTTTCAAACTTACCGCCGCCGCCGTCGCACGCAGCGACACTAGCGACACTAGCGCCCCTAGCGGCAGGATTATCGTTAAAACAATTGGCTCATCCGGGACTATTACTACTGACCACAAAGGAAAGATGGTAAATTTCAAAATAGTGGGTTTCTGTGTTTTTATGAGAGTTATTCTAATTGTGGCACATATTTGATTAAATTTCCTTTATTAGTCTAATTTTCTTGTATTACCAATTTCAGGACCGAAATATTTGACTATTTTACTTATTCTACTGTATTATTAATTACTATTTTACACCGCACTTGTGTTTTTTCCTGTAAAACTAGTATTCTTCTTTTTCGATATAGATAGTTAGGTTATGGCTCTAAGCCATATTAATTTCTAGAGAGTCTTGTAAAGCAGCTAATACTAATTGATCATCAGCGAATAGAGGGGTTGTCAATCAAATTTATAGAATTTCTTTGGATAATCTAGCCATTCTTTAATGACGTGGCCAATGTATAATTTAAACGACATGGGTGATAATGGTCACCTTGTGCAACACCCAAAATTTTAAAAATATTTCTTTGCTTCTTCTATCACTACTTTATTTTGTATTCCTGTTTTACCTATGTAAAACAATAACTGTATGATCCCAGAGAAATTCCAGGCCATATACTTTAGAGTTTTCTATGCATGTGGGATCCAAAGGATGATGAAAGTCTATTGTTTTCTGTGAAGCTCAGATATGGAACATCCTAATTCTGGGAGTTTGTGTATCACATTACCTGGATGACTTCTTTTATCCAAGGATAAACAAGACCAAATTGCATATACTTTGTCTATAGTTAAAGAAGGTGCTCTAATATTCCATAGCCAATAAATAAATAAATAATATAAATTAAACCTTTTGAAGAAATTAGAACCTTTGGGGGCTTTGCTCTTCGGGACCATCTAGTATGTTTTGTTTGATAAAACTGCAGAAAAATATTCCCATTACGAAGATCATCTGCGTTCCATTGTCATTATTCTAGGAGAATGACCCGATAAATAATACACAGTTACTTAATTGCTATAATTTTATTTATTTCAATCTACTTTCACCAAAACATTTCTTTAGAGTTCAATGTTGCGATGACATTCTTTGAAGCTTAACTCTCGGATGCGTGTCACGCCTGTGTTCAGATAACTTAATACTGTAAAGTGCGGACTTCTAAGGGATCTTTCGGTTTGGTGAAAGCATTATCAATGGGTGGACTCGTTAAGCTTGGTGAATGACTAGTTCCCAATTGTAATCGGTCAATACATGCTGTAACTGTTCGAAATAAGCGGATTGCATTGGGATTATTTCTGTGTTTATTTCTGGCAAATTTTAGTGTAATTATTATAAAAAACATCTACGTAATACTTTGCAATGACTGATACACTGACAGAAATACAATCAGTAGTAAAATAATCTGCATAATCATACGCCATGATGATTATTTGCTTACTTTTGGTTGTTACCAGTAACAGCATAAAATTCCAATTTTCGCGATCCTTTGTGTTTATTCGGATCCGAATATCAACACAAACGCTCGCTCAGTTCAACGGAAACCATGCTAAACAGTGTTGATATTAATGTATGCTGGAGTATCTCACGGTCGGGGACTCTGTGATCCTCTAATTGATGGCTCCAGAGCGGGTTCCTGAAGCACAAATGTGTCCACCTGAACGGACGATATTTTACACTTCCACTGAACAATGGCATCCGAAAATGTGAGCAAGCAGCTGTGTGGTGTTGGTTCCCATATGCGGGGTTTGGGACTTGACCCCGCGGTGAACACTTGTCAAACTCCTAAGCAATGATAAATACATGACGTATAAATAAACCTAAGAGAAGTAAATACAACATCAACAAATGGGGGAAGAATTACAAACAGTATTTGGGAAAGAAATATCTTTACTAAAAGTAATAATTCTGTTGCTGTACAAACACTCATTTTTAACAAAGCAATACAAAACGAGTGTCAACTTGTGAACATATTTCATGTAAACATGTTTTCGTACAGTAAATTAAGATTATGGGAAGGAATTGATCTTGAACTGAAAATATCCTTGCTAAAAAAATTAATTGTGCTTATGGACTTTACTTAAGATCTATCAAAAATTTCAAACCATTCCAAACTGAAATAAATAAATAAATAAATAAATAAATATGGTACTAATCTGCCTTCGAATATAGTTTCTTTAGAATCAAATCCAGCAAAGCTTCCACTGCAAGTAAAGTGTGTTTGTTATTTACCCGTGTTACTTTCAATAAATTATTGTTCAGGCTCTTTGTGTTTGTTGAAAACGTGCACATTAGGATAAATATCTCCAAAATATTATAGCATTACAAAACGTTTATGATATGGAAATTCCTGGCTTCTATATGTATTATAGAACACTGGAGTCGTTGGCTTAAAAAGTTTAGTTAAATGATTTAAGAGAAAATTATCGTAGAAGCAGTGCACCTATATAAATGTATTATGTAGCAAGGCATTGTCTAGTTTCTTACTGACCCATTTTGGGAAATTTCTGAGTTTAGGTTAGAAAATATATGAATACTGCATTTCTTATTTAAATCCCAGCTTTATTATTTATAAATTTGCAGTCTCTTTCCAATTTTGTTATATTCATATATGTATTTATGTAGTATTATAATATGAAATAATCAGAACGTGGAAAGACAATGTACATCCTGGGAAAAATGTAATTAAAGGGTTATGTTAACACAATGCTCTTCGCTGATAACTAGGTTTATAATATAAAATGAAAAAAATTACAGAGTCATATATAATTTCAACAGTATACTTAAAAGCCATAATTTGAGGACCTCTACGAAAAAGACAAAAGTAATGGTGTGGAAACAGAAGCATCCCATAAGAACAAGAACACTAATTGATAAATAGCCTATAGAAAAAGTACATAGTTATCTTTAGTTAGTTATCTTTGATGGATTTATCTTTTAATGACAATAAGATGAAAAAATTTCATGAGTTATGTGAAACAATTGGATAAAATGTAAAGACAAAACAAGGGAAATAATGCAAATGAGATGTTGTAAAACTATTTCCGTACCAACTTGGTTAAGGGAAGTGAAACGTTGGTGTTTAAAACGCAAGTATCAGCAAACGATCGGTAAAAGAATATCTCTTAAGAAGCAAAAGATAAATAAAAGTGTAAGACAAAAACTAAGTATTTTCTACAAATGGTGAATTTACGAAATAGAAAATATTGCAAATCTCATGTTCTAAGAATGAGTTGCTTACGTCTACCAACTTAAAGGAAGAATAGATGAAAAAATACTCAGAATTGTAAGGTAGAATCAGTCAAGCTATGCTGCCCATGAAGAGGGAGCAAGTATAAATAAGAGTGCAGATATGACATAAAACACATAATTTAACTTGCAGAGCTAAATGAAAGGCTTTCAATTCTGCCATAATTTTCCTTTACCAGAAAAGTAGACAATACTGTGTTGATTCATCTTTAAAGTGACTAATACAACACACAGGATAAAATAAAAATCAAAACAAACTAAAATTTACATTACATAGTCCAAGTGATAATTAAAGCTATAGATACAACTGTCATGGCTTATTTACGAATTCCAGTCCATTATCCAGATAATGGACTGGAAAATCGTCTAAACCATGACATAAAATTAGACAATTTGGCTGCTCCGATGTTCAACTCCATCTTTTCCTACGTCTGGCGATATCTGGTCTTCCGTCTGTTTTGTTTCGGACATCTAGTTATGCTCATCCAATTCAAATATTTCTTCCGGTTTTGACGACATTCCTTTATTTTATTTTCTGTTGCAAAAATGTGGAGTTCTTGTCTGATATTTCCATTTGTAAAACAATCTTTTAATTTACAAACTCTTACAGATAGTCAGAACTTCATTTCAGTGGTTTGGAACCATACAGTAACACGGGAGATGCCAAAAACCTAAAAGGTTTATTAGTCTCTTGTTGAACTTCTGTTTAAGATTGTTTTTAATGGTCCGTATGTTACTTTGGCATTTAGCCACTTTCTTCTTATCACAACTCGTATAGTTAAAATGATGATGTTAGACGATTTCACAGCTATTGGGTATTTTACATCTAATCTCATTACCATAGGTTTACTGCTGTATATCTTGATTTGCATTCTAGAGAATACTGTCATGTTTTATTCATCTTCTGATTTCTACAGAGTAGAATAGACGCACTCATATAAAGTTCCTGGTAAAGGTAGCATTCTGTAGCAGGCGAGTCAACCTTGCCTTCCTTGTCAACCTCTATGAGCAAAAGACAGTGCGTTTCTTCTTCTGATTTAGCAACGCCTGACTAGGAGTACAACAGACGCTCCGATTTGGACATATTCAATGAACGCAGTTCATACACACTAGACGAATCGAGGAACTGGACTAATCAACTTAAAGCACCTTCTCAACTTCACACAAAAGTCACGTCTATCAATAATGAGAGTCACTTCTAAGGTAAAGCCAGGGAATTCACAGAAGTAATCTAACTCTATCTGCTCATCTACACTATGTGATCAAAGGTATCTGGACACCCCACAAACATACGTTTTTCATCTTAGGTTCACTGTACTGCCACCTACTGCCTGGTACTCATTTCGCGACCTCAATAGTCATTAGACATCGTGAAACAGCAGAATGGGACGCTCCGTGGAACTCATGGACTTCAAACTTAGTCAGGTGATTTGGGTGTCATTTGTCTCAGAAGTCTGTACTCGAGATTTTCACACTCCTAAACATCCCTAGGTCCACTGTTTCTGATGTGATAGTAAGGTGGAAACGTGAAGGGACATTTACAGCACAAAAGCGTACAGGCCGACCTCGTCTGTTGCTGACAGAGACCGCCGACATTTGAAGAGAGTCGTAAAGAGTAATAGGCAGACATCTATCCAGAGCACCACACAGGAATACCGAACGTCATCAGGATCCACTCCAAGTACTATGACAGTTAGGCGTGAGGTGAGAAACCTTGGATTCCATGGTCGAGCGGCTGCTCATAAGCCACACATCACGCAGGAAAATACCAAACGACGCCTCGCTTGGTGTAAGGAGCGTCGACATTACACGATTGAACAGTGGCAAAACGTTGTGTGGAGTGACGAATCACGGTACACAATGTGGCGATCCGATGGCAGGGTTTGGGTATGGCGAATGCCCGGTGAACGTCATGAGCCAGCGTGTGTAATGTCAAAAATGAAATTCGGAGGTGGTGGTTTTATGGTGTAGTCGTGTTTTTCCTGGAAGGGGCTTGCACCCCTTGTTGTTTTGGGTGGTACGATCACAGCGCAGTCCTACATTGATATTTTAAGCACCTTCTTGCTTCCCACTGTTGAAGAGCAATTCGAGGATGGCGACTGCATCTTTCAAAACGATCGAGCACCTGTTCATACTGCACGGGCTGTGGCAGAGTGCTTACATGACAATAACATCCCTATAATGGACTGGCCTGCACAGAGTCTGACTTGAATCCTATAGAACACCTTTGGGATGTTTTGGAACGCCGACTTCGTGTCAGACCTCACCGATCTACATCGATACCTCTCCTCAGTTCCGCACTCCGTGAAGAATGGGCTGCCATTCCCCAAGAAACCTTCCAGCACCTGATTGAAAGTATGCCTGCGAGAGTGAATGCTGGCATCAAGGCTAAGGGTGGACCAACAACATATGGACTTCCAGCATTATCGATGGAGGGCGCCACGAACTTTTACGCCATTTTCAGCCAGGTGTCCGGATACTTTTGATCACGTAGTGTACATATAAAAGTTTTCGTTTACCTGTCTTTACAGCACATGTTCCTGAGTATCTAAATCCCATTCCCGAATTATATAACTTACATAGTATAGAGAAAAAGGCTGCACGCTTATTTAGCTCCCTGTTATATATCTTTAATAGTTTTAAAAACTTCTTGATGTCTTTTCAAAATAATTTTTGTGTTGTGTAAACTTCTGATTATTTTTATTAAATGTTCTGGAATTCCCACTTTTTGGTTGTTTAGGGATATTACACAATGTATTTATATGACTCAGTTTCATTATTACTTTTCTTTCTGTTGCATAAAAATGTATTAAGTGCATTGTCATAAAGCATATTCCTTCATTCAAAACCAATTGTCCCTTTCTATGCTTTGTTCTAACAGTTACCTACACAGTTTAAGTCTAAATAGACTCCATATTTGGGATTGAGATTGGTAGCGGGAATTATCTAAATAATAACCTTTATTTTGGGTAGCATTGGCGCTTAAATAAATGCTTCACTTATTTTGGAAGATTAAGTATATTCTAACTGAGCGAGATGCCTCAGGCGGTAACATCTGTGGTCCCCATTCTGGAGATTCCGGGTTCAAACGCCGGGGTCGACCAATATTACCGAAGGTTTTTTTCGGGATTTTTCTGTCACTAGGCAAATGCAGGGTTGGATTGAATGCTGATCCGGAAATGTTTCTATCATCCCTTTCATCACTAATTCCATTTCCTTCTTCTACACCGCCGTTACAGCCACAAGGTTGATCACCCACCCTGGATATGCTATGATCCAGAGTTTGCCTGCTCCTCGACAGGCTACTGACTCAAGGCATTGACTTGTAAGTCCCTAAGGGTTTAAGACCTATAACGTGAAGAGTAATCAGTAAAGATGAAGTATATTCTTATGTGATCATACAACTATTAATATGCAATAGTATTACACCATTTACTATGAGACTGTCTTGCTCAAATGCCCAATGAATAACTCATAATGCAGGGAAACTAGGCTTACCACGTTGGAATGAAGACTATGATTTGCGTTGATTCGCAGTTTATTGATTACGCACTTTACAGGCAAGAATGTTCTCGGAGCAAAGGCTAACTGAGGGTTTTATGAGAATAGTGGCGTAAATTTATTTTCCCGTTCACTAAATAAAAACAAAACTCGTTCCCAATTATCACGGCGATTCAAATATTTAAACGCGTATTGCGGAATATTTAAATGTGGAATATGTATTGGTATCTTTAGTTAACTTATCACGCTCACATCTTGAACACGTGCTCGTGAGAGCGTCGATGGATATATGTATACCCTCCGAAGTCAACAAAATACTAGAGAACGAGCTTCACGTTTCTCCTCAATTTATACCAATTTTTAACCACGCGCTACGGGGTATACATTTAGACTCGAACCCAGCCAGTAAGACTCTATGCAGAGTTTGGCTTCTCTTTTGTAACGGGTGGTAACCACGTCAAGGGTGTCCAAAAGCTTGACTTACCCGTTCCGAATTCACGGAAATCATCAGTTAGCCTCACTCAGAATTTAAATTAAATACTACTTCAACTACCACTAAATGCGTTACAGAATGGATATAAATTATCTTCTTCTTCTTCAAAGGACTGCCCTCCTCTTTGTACGACTTACAAGCCAATGCCGTAGATCAGTAGTCTGTCGAGGTGCAAGCAAGCTCTTGATCACAGCATAACCAGGATGGGTGATGAGGCAGTATTTTTAACACTTAAAAATATTTCAGTCTAATTATATAATATAAAATATAATATTAGACCAGCTTAAAGCAACATGTGTATAAATAACATACAAAATGTATGTAACAGTCATTGTATTATGTATATTATTAAGTACATGTATAATAATATTTTGCGAATCTATTATGTAATTTAATCATGTTTGAGCTGTGAGAATAAGGCAAAAATTGCTGACAATAAGGTAACAATGAGGTAACCTTGAGGCAAAAATTAATTGGAAAATTCAATAATGTTACTGGTAATTCTTGGAGCAACAATAATGTAATATTTGAGGCTAAAAAGTTAAATAAAAGTATTCTATTGGAGTAGAATTAGCCAATCAGAAACTGAAATAGAGCAAATTGTGCAAATTTAGAAGTCAGACGCTAGCAGACAGCGATCCTAACCGTACGCGAGACGCGTCCTCGAGAGCTTTAATACGTATTCAGTGTGAGACGAAAATTCATTACGGCGAATATTATAAAGTTTACGTGTTAAAAAGTCCAAGTAATTAATAAAAGAACCTCACAGCTCTCTACATAAGTGAAGTGTTATTTAATCGAGTCAAGGATTAATAAAAGGAAGTAAAAGTTATAATCTGTGTAAACCTACATTCTTCAGCCGCCCCACGCCCTATTAAGAAATTCGTGTCTCCACAAATTAATACTGACGCAGCCAAGGCAAATATAAATATAATGTGTAAAGAAACAGTCAAATTAGAAGGTTAATATTTTTAAACTTGGGGCGAAGACTACCGGAAACTTTTTACCATATATGCGGTTGCAACTACTTCAAGTTCGGCTTCCCAACAACGGAAATACAATACAACTTCTCCTAAAATAAACCGTTTCTCATTGATCAGCCCAGTGCCTTGTGTGGTGGTAAAGAAGAAGGAAATTAAATGTAGAGATGAAAGGACAATAGAAGAATTTTGCGGATCAGCATTCGCCTAGTGACCGAGGAAAACCGTGAAAATTTCTTCGATCAGAATAATCGGTCCCGGGGTTTGATCAGGGTTCCAATCCTGTGCAATGGAATTTTTACGTAACTTTAGCACACACACACACACACACACACACACATATATATATATATATATATATATATATATATATATAAAACATTACAAAAGATGTATAACCATGATAAGGCCAATTTAGTTACACGGGAGTGAAATCTGGGGATGGGAAAGAGCAGAGCGTGTAAATATAACACAGGTAGCATTTTGGAAAAGAGTTCTTGGAGTTTCACAAGGCGCATCAAATTCGGGGGTATTGAGGGAGGTGGGATGTTATGAAGACACAATACACTGCAAAATAAGAGCAGTGAAGTACTGGCTGAGGCTGATGCAGGGGGATATATCCACATTACGATCCAAATCTTCTAAATACCAGCGAGAAAACCTGTCTCCTAAGTTTTGGGCAGCTGATTTGGAAAGGGGTTTGACGAGAATAGGCATAGGATCAGTATGGCAAAGAGCTGAAACAAAGGACAAAAACATATGGAAAGGAGCCAAAGGAAGACTAAGAAACATCAACCAACAGCAAAAACAATTGGATTGTAAAATTAAAGCTTCTGTAAATCTAGAAAATGAAATAAAATTGAATTGGGGTAAAGAGGCATATATACTTAACTTAGGAAGAAAGGAAAGATCAGGAATGGCGTGGTTTAGACCGGGGGCCTGGAGGGCACAGAAAATGACTGACGATTCTGACAGGAAAGTCTGCCCATTCTGTGATTTGGATGAGGACTGGGTACATATTTTGTCAGATTGCACACAGTGGGAGAACCAACGAATAATTAAACTCAAAGAAAAATTCTTAAATCCGTCAAGAAAGAAGAGTGGCACGTTGGGAGCTACTGGCTGACCAGAGGAACTGGCAAAAATGGACAATTTCTTGGCTAAAGTGCGCGAAGCTAGGTCAAATTTGTTCAGTTAGTCAAAGGTAATTTATCTCTATTTTCCTTTTCTTGTTCTTTTTTGTTTTATTTTCTTGTTCTGTTGTTTATTATGTCACCATACCTTGTATCTTAAATATGCATGTACGGCCAATGACCCATGCACTAAATGCTTGTGTAATAACTTCAATAATTTGAAACCAATAAATGTACCTTATCTAACTATCTATCTATCATCTATAAGTAAATGAATTCCAGAATATAAATATTCCAGAATTATACAGTATTCAGGTCTTTAGAGCTCTTTAACAATCTTCAGTGCACTTGAGTATCTAATTCAATCAACAGGCGTGTAGTAAAACTAAAAGGATTTGCCGCCCATAGCTGACCAGACGATTAACACATCAAGAGCTGAACGAATAGGGAGAAAAAAAATGTCGAATTTAGTCTCAAACCAGTATGCAAAAGAGCACACTGCTCTAATCAAACTAAGATCGGCCGCCGTAGGTTTTTCGCCACCAAGCATCATAATTATTATTTGACATGTGTAGAAGTGTCTATTAGTGAGCCGCAACAGGTTCCTGCAGCAATTATCACGTGTTAAGTCGATAGCACGTCTGCACCGGAACACCAGCGGAGTCGAGACAAGGGCAGAGCTGCTGACAAATTGCTCCCTAGCACGCATTCGAAAATAAAAACCAAACCTGGAGATAACGCCATGCTCTCTCCCGCCTTACGACTTGCGTGCTCCAGCATGTACCATATAAAACAAAACACGATAAGATGCAAAACAAGATGAAGTTTGGCGGGTCGCCAACAATGTAATGTGTTCCAGGACACACTCGAGCAGTAGGAGATTAAAAAGTGTGAAATACCACTTTGTAACGATTTCATTGACCATTCACGGAAAGTTTCATATTGAAGCAAAATTCCCAATCTTTGAAGTACAAAAGCTAAAAGTAAAAAAAATTCCAAGCATTTTCCTCAAGTTCATTAGGATTTAGAAATTTCTAGCCTTTCCTTTTTCGTTTTCTTTTCCAATATTTCAGCGCCTTTTATTTTATAGAAATTTATTCACTTTCTACTGCATATTATGTATCCTTAATACCTACTATCCTGCATTTTAAAACATAGAGTATACAAAAATATCCTAAGTTGTTAAATAAGTTACACACGTTTTAATTCTTCTATATTTGGTCTCATTTTCAACTTAACTTAATCACTTTGTAAAGGGTAATAATTCTCTTAGTCAGAAAATCATACACAAAGCCTTTATGCTTGTAAAGTAATATTTTTAAAGCTGAAACTAGATTCAAAAACTTCTAAATTGTAACTATTCGGTCAAGATAATGCACTACGTTGTAATGTCACTGTAACGTTACGAAGTAAAATCCGATGTGATGCATTCTCATGATTTTCTTTAACTACTATCGTTTAATTTTGTTTAGCTTTTACAACTTATTCTTGTAAAATCTTATTTTTCTAGATAAATCTTTACGTTATAGTTTAATTCACATTCCGTTGTATGGTTTTTCCAGTTAAATAGAAAAATTCTAACCTTTGTTAAGTCATTTGAAGTTACATTTGACTAATTTACGATTCTTCCCGAGTGCACGGAGTGAATTAATTATGTTCCACAACACTACGAAATACCTATTATTCAGACAGATCTTAAGATTCTAGAAATTAAATTGAATTTTATTTATGGACGCTCTTTAACTACTATGGTCCTTAGCGTACCATTCTATATTGGGCGTGAAAGACCGGTAATTTTGCTCAGAGGCCTCTTTATCAGGCTTGAGGTTCTTTTACGTGCCGTAAATCTACGACACGAGATCACCGGCTTTACTTCCCTTCCAAAGGAAGCCATGCTAAGGATTTTTACGTCCGAAAAAATCCATCACCCTCAGCCGGGTTTGAACCCGCGACCTTGGGAACTACCACTAGTCCACGGAGGACGACATTAATATTCTAGAACTAACAGCAATTTTCAATTCTACGAGGTTTTCTAAGGCTCAGTAAATGACTTGGCCATTTTTTTCAATCTTCTTGATCTGAAGGATCCATAAAGTATTCCCAAATAAACAGCAAAAAAATTAAACCAGAAAAGGGCTCTTGAGTCTATGAAATATGACATTCAATAACTCTAATTACGTGAACTATTTCTGCGACAACATAAATGACAAATACTTTCCGGATAAAGTGAGGTGAGAGAAATTTTCAGAAAATCTTCAGCTTGCAACTAGATGGTCAGCTTAGATATCCAATGGGAGATTTTATTTTACTTTTCTCTTTTGTGTGTGTGTGTTTATTAAGTAATAATTTTATAAAATTATGGAGTACGCTTCCTTTGAGGGTCTTTTATGTTTCATTTTTGCGGTTACTGTGTTGAAATTAGGTGTCTGAACGCAAGCGAGCATTAGCAGTCTTACAATAACATATTGAGGGATTCTTGTCTTTCATTTTGGATACAGTCATCAGTGCATCCGGCTTCAACTGCAGCAGCTTCTTCCAAGAATTCTTCAAGCTGCATCTCATAAAACGCTGCATCATCATAGCGAACTGAAGATAAATCAGCGGAGGCCTGGGAAGTTTTTCCTTCTTTACTTTCGGAAGTTTCTTCAGGTTAAGAACATTCCTCCCTGAGAGTCCCTAATATTTATTACCATAAACTCCAGCAGCACCAGGATATTGCGGTTTCCAGGGGAACTATGCAGGGCCACCTTACTGAAATGTACCCTATTAGTTTTACTTTCTCTACTACGTACAGTAAGTAGGGGAAGTATTGTATTCCACCCAAAAATTCGATACCGACATTTCACCGGAAATACATGTTTGGAGACCCCCTGAATCCAAAAAAAAGCATTTTTGGAAACATGTCTGTGTGTGTGCGTCTGTGTTCTGTGTGTGTGTGTGTGTGTGTGTGTCTGTGAACAGCATAACTCAGAAACGAACAGTCGGATAAACACCAAACTTGGTATTTAGGTTCAGTATCTTCCAGAGACACGAAGGTTTTCAAGAAAATCCCCCACCCCAGATTATGCTTTACATGGAACATTTTTGGAAAATTTTAATTTTCTCAAAAATGGCTCTAACGATTTTGATTAAAATATCTTATGTTTAAGATATTTTCATGACAAATGAAATTTATATCTCGAATTTTCTGGGAATGTCTCCAAAAGTATTCTTCATTGTGAACGACTTTTGCGTAACTGGTAAACCATAAGAGATAGACAAAATTTTACTCCACAAAAATGTAGATGGCGTCAAAATACACAATTTATGTCATATACATTTTTTTTTGAGTGAACCATTTTCGAGATTGCTTGTTATTCCCTTAAATTTTCCAATACTTTTTCTCAAATGGGAATTCGTTATTTATTTCTTTATGTCCTGGACATACAAGGATAATGGAATGCACCACATAGCAAACAGCTCTTAAAAGATTTGACTATCGCTTAAAACCTACCATATTCCCCTTGCATCTACAAGAAAATTAGCATTAAGATTAACATATCGATTAACATGAAGCATATGGAGAATAAGCGTTTGTAAAAATAGTTGTACAAGAGTAGAGAAGGTCATGTGAGTGTAACACATCAGATTTTTATATGCAGAACATTAGGTTGTCAAATAAAACAAATATAATTGTCCTAAGCGAGGATCGAAACAGCAATTTTGGGCACAGAATATCAACACTCAATCAATTTTGCCTCGTCAGTCAGGGTTATGGGGTCCGTGATGTAATTTATGGAGTTGTATTAAACTAAAGTAGAAAATGTTGACTTGAAATTTATTCAATGTGCGTGAGAGCAAACGCAGGCACTTGTGTAAGCTTTGTAATTATCATGCTCCTTAAACTTGGAGTAGATATTCTTTTCCAAGAACATTTACATTAGAGATTTCAACAAAACCTCCAACAACAAGCAGCTGAACCAGGAATCTAACCTGAAATCTATACGACAACCAACTGTTAACATTAAGGTGTTACTCCAAATTTAATACGTTGTCTTGAATATTACATAAACATTTAACTAAATTATTTGGATTCATTTTAATTTGCCTACATTTTTAATAAATTTTAATTCATTCTTGGCATATATAATTATACATGATAGTTGCCCAAGACCATCATAACACCTCAAGTAAATCTAATACGATTACCTTGGAACACTTAATACTGCAGATATTAATATTTACTCTCATTTTATTCTGGGGCCTCTGATTAATAAATTAGCAGTATGTATTAAAGTCGAACAAGGAAGGATTATTCTGAAAATTTTAAGAGTGTATATTGAATAATTCTATGTATACCTTGGATGAATTTCCAGAGTTAGAAATAATTATGTATATTATACAACGTAATGAATCAGAAAACCTGTATCAAATTTATGATTGAAAAATTATCACTATAGATAATTATTACGAGGGGCGTCCAATAAGTAAGTTTTCCTATTTTATAAAAAACATTACACACAAATCATGTTGAATTAATTTTATTTATTTTGTACAATCCTTCTACATAGTCAACACGTTTTTCCAAGCATTTTTGGGGACGTAACGCAAGCTTTTCCAAGTCAGTGTTGTACCAGGTCGGGTCCTGTGCTCGCAGCCAGCTGTTTACTGATTTTACTTCATCATCAGTTTGAGGAACTTGTAAAAATCACTTGTGGCAAGCCCCGGTGAATACGAAGGATACGAGAAAACTTCCAAGTTGAATCTTGACCCAGGCGGAGCTCAGAAGATTCAACTGGGAAGTTTTCTCGCATCCTCCATATTCACCAGATCTTTTCCCAAGCGATTTTCACATGTTACCCTGCTCAAAGATCATCACGGAGGTAAGCACTTTAACACCGTAACGAAGATCAATCAAAAGTGAACAGCTGGTTACGAGCACACGACACGACTACTGGTTCAAAGAGAGCATACAGGCGAGCTTTTTAAACATTTGATTATGGTTTTGATCTATTGCTTGCTGCTTGTAAAACAAAATTTATAATGAAGCCATTCTTACAAACTTTATCTCAATTAATATGAAACAGATAGAGAAGTAAGGTTTTGTATTAACAATTTTTAAAGGAAACATAAAAACACATCATACCATATAGAAAAAATAATGTGCTTTTGCTTAAGAATGTTTTTTTCTAAACTATTGTTTTTGCTATCCTCCGTCGGCTAATATCTGCCACTGAAATGGAAACCTATCGCATAAAACATGTACTAATTTAGTTCACTAGTGAAATGTGATATATTGCATATAACAACAATTTTGTATCAGTTTCTTTACATTTTTGAAAATCAACATCAAGATTAGGCTCTTGTGCAAGCTCTTGCAAAATCTTGTGAATTGACTTCCAATATATATTTATACGACATGATGCTCGTTTTACTACATTCTGAATGCCTCTCTCCAAATATTACTGATACAACCTATTTGAAAGATGATCCCAAAGACTCCACATTGTCATAGACATTGATGAGTTGCATTTGATGATACGGCGGAACTAAAGAATTATTTTCCTTGAACTTGACGTCCACAGTGTCCCTGGGACAGGTGTACCGCCCTGCTGGGCTGCTATAAGCGCCCTGGTGAGCCTTCTTGCGTGGGAGAGTCTGCCTTTTCTGGTGACGTTACCTCCAGATAGTCTGCTTGAATAAATTGTAGGTTCTGCACGTTACAGTACAGTTCCTATGTGCTCGGAATTCATAATGTGCTCCTGCAGTATCTTTCTTTCGGCACGTTCGTAGAATTTGTTCTGTAACACGCAATAAAAGAGCTATTTTAAACTTGCTCTTGCAAGGTTTTTTCAAATGTAATCTTCAAATGGAGATATCAAATTTCTCACGGCTGCCTAAGCTTTAATAATAAATGGAGGTTGTGGCCTCCAAAATAAAATACAGGGCGTACAGAATACGTGGAACCAATGCTGTAACCTGAACATGAAGACCATATTGTAGCCTTCCCATTCTTAATATTATGAAGAGCGTTTGTGTAGATGGAGAAATAAATAAAATGAGAAATTTTAAAATTAGTTTCATATATACATTTTATTTTGTTTCGCATCATCAAATACGTTAACGTATCTGAATATGCTTTTCATGTCCTTTTAACACATAATAATTTGGGATATCTTATTATATTGTGTGTAACTTTCAAAAATAGTAAAATGATTTATTTACAGGCTACCAAGCCCATATAGGATTATCAACTACTCAACGTAAGGTAGAAACTAGTTAAAGACTGCCAAAAATTACTAAAAATGTATTAAACATTAGTTTCTTTTTGTTTAAGTGTACTAAATTGCTAGCTTATACAATTTAAAAATCATTTAGCTGAAAGTTTGACATACTTGTTCCATTAATATGATTTTAATTATCCTATAAAACTATCCTTTTTAGAAAATAAGTTTCAAAAAATTAAAATCGAATTCATGTGAAATGCCTCACGGTATGAAAATTTGAAAAATCTAAACTTTTAAAATTTTCGTACTACTCCGCGGATATAGTTTCTTACAATCCAGGATTAATTATTTTTAACACTAAAAGTTTTCTTGAAAAAATGAAACACATTAAATTGCATAAAACTCAATCATGTATTAAATCATAAATACCCTAAATCGAAAAGTAGACTTCATGTCAATAACAGGCTCTTTAAATATCTTCCTCTACTTTCAAAAAACGTATTCTGAAAAAACTGAAGGAAACTGAACAAAAATTGAATTTTAAGCAAAAATACTAATGTCAAAACAAGGTTTTAAAATTTCACGCACTACTTGCACATACTTGGGCTCATCCATTTAAACGTAGCATTTGGGCATTTTATATTGCCATAAAAACAAAATGGAACCTGATTCTACAAATTTATGAATGTATACGTGAGAATTTAAAAAACAGACCTTTCGAAATTTTTCAAATTCATTGTTGAGTACCCTTGAGGTTTATCCGACTAAATAGAGAACTATTTAGTAGGCAGATTTCTTTATAATATACGCCATTTAAATAGAGCTTTTTAAATCTTAGAGCCGCTTTAAATACACTGTAGCTCTACCTATACTGTAAATGTATTCATGGAGTGTTTTCTACTAACTTACAAGCATTTAAAGTCTTTGAAGCTAGAATGTGCCTCGCTAAATTGGGAATTTGAATCTATTTTGTCACATAAGTCATATACTATATGACGTTATGAATTGCAACTACATTTCCGGACGTCTCCAAACCACTAAATTAATAAGAACAATTTTAAGCTAGCTTTGTAAACTTCTAACAGTAAAATATAATCAGAAATTTTAAAAGTAGCATAGCTGTATACTATGAAAATAGTGAACGCAATTCTATCCTGTTTAATTTTAATTATAAAATGTGGATGCCTAAAGCCGCCCTAGAGATAAGAGCATTATTATACTGCAGTGTACTACCCAATTTCTTGCAAACTGAAATTTAGAAATTGTTTGAATGTGTTTGGTGTTCTATACTATCCTTCTGTAACCACTTGTGACGGGCCTACTCTCTCTCCGGCTGCTCGTCATTTTCCTTCTGGTGTGGGTCGTGAATTGCTATAAAAGAACGCTCTATAACACTCTTGTGTTGTCCTATGCTCTTATCTCATCAGTGATTACAGGAAATGAAGTTAGAAAGTTGAAGTTCAATTTAACTGAAATTTATTTTCACACTCGTTTGCAGCTTACCGTGAATTCTATCCCACAACTACTTGACTGGGTATGGAGACCTATCTATCAAGTTGTACCTCCCACCTATGTTGCTATTCTAAAATGCTAACAGCTTTTCACACGCTCGGCAATTGAGTGGCATGAAGTTCACCCTCCCCCCCGTGGAAATTGTATGTAGTCGTCCGATTGTCAGGGTCCCACTTTATTTATACACACCGCTAAATACGCTACTTTTCCCGTCATATCTTAAAGCTATATTGTGATTGACTGATCATATTAGCGTCGTATGAGAACATGTGCTCTCGTATGTTCCACGCTTCTGTTCTATGACCGATTCGAACTTCCGTTTCTGTCCCGGTCTCTCTCTACCTCTTTTCAATCTCTGTTCCTTTCTCTCACTCACTCACTTTACCATATAACATTTTTTACTTTAATTCTGATATTCACATTCATACACAGTATTCGCACTATACACTGAAAGATTGTTGAATTCTGTAAAACACTGTATGTTATGGGCATAATCCAGCTTGAAGCCAGGTGGAGGTTTGATAAAAACCTAGGTTTCGGAAGCTAAACAACCTCCGCATCTTTAGCATGTTCTTAGATGTCGATGTTTCATCAACCTTTCACCTGTCTAGTGACCCCAAGAACATTTAGGATGCATCATATGGCAAATATTAAAGAGAGAGGGGAAAGAGTGTGAGAGGGGTATAGGGTTTTAAACGGAGACATGTAGAGAAGGAGGGTGGTACACAGAGAGAAAGGGGGAAGGGTATCCGCAGTTAAAACATAAAACAAGCAGAACTACGGATAATAAATCTGAAAAACGAAACCCCATTATTTTTGTAATACTATGATGTTTGGCGTAATTCAAACATTATTCGATATACTATGTTTTAAAATTGAAATTACTCTTGACAAGCCCTGTCCCGAAGTAATTGAAGTGTTTCAATACTTTTCCATTTAGCACAATTTTAGAATGACTGCCCAAACCATAAAGTCATGACGCAGTAGAAATGTAAACTACATGCAATCAACACAGCCAGGGTAATGCGATGAATATATGAGGATACTTGAATTAGATGATATAGTTTAACATACTTAGGCATGGTACGAGTAGTTCAGTGGCAGAGCATGGACCCCGAAAGTTGAAGGTCCTTGGATGAGATACGGTTCGTGGTACTGAACTTTTCAAGTCTGCTTCAATTACCTAACTTAGTGGCTAAACATGGCTATTGTGAAAGAACAACTATCAGAAATAAATTAACCGTTATAGAGATTAACCTTAAAGACCAGAAATTAAAAGTTGGTTCGAACAATTAATGTAAAGATAATTAATGTAATATTACAGGAGAAGGAACATGCCATTTAGATGTAATCCTGAAAGTATATGATGATGGTAGTGATGACGACATCTGCAAATTTGCAAGTTAACTTAGATTTATTTCGAATTTTTGGATTGCCTTGAAGAATAAGGGGTTACAATCTAATGCGATTTAATGCGTGCTCTGGTACAGTAATTCAGTGGCAGAGCATCGTATGAAAACTCCATAGTTAGAGTCCTAGCTATAGCATTGAATTGTTCAAGCTTGGCTCAGCTCGCTTAACTACATACTACTCTGTATTCACTCTTAGGTTGATCCGCGTCAAAACAAACCCCAGGTGACCCGTGCACCGCTATAATGTATCCTTCCGCCATTCGCACTAGAAATACTGTCACACTTTCAGACCATGTGGCGAGTACAAACGGCACGTAGTGCAAAAAAGAACAGAGTCATTATTTCGACAACTGAAGGGTTAACGGTGATAAGATTCATAGTTGCAACAAAATAAGCGTTTGCACATATAATAACAATTAATTCTAAAATAAATGAGCGAAAAAAAAAGTAACAGGTATGCGATTACCTAATTTATTCGCTCTCTGGAAGCGGCACTTTATTAACTGTTGGCGGCTCATTTTAAAAACGAAATTGTGCACTGTTACGCGAATTGCATTCTTCTTAAAATCACTACATTCTTGCATCGCGTATTTCATATGCTTTCTTTTTTTTCCGGGTGTAACCACTTTTCTCGTCTCAGATTTTTCTGCACAAGCACTGTTTATACTTGTACTCGAAACACCGGTGAAGTCAGAAGTTAATTTCACCATTTCTTTCGCGGAAAGTGTTGGATATTTCTCACATAACTTATAATTAAGATTCAACACTATTGTTTTTTCACCACTAGTCAATTGTTTGCGCGGCTAATGCTTTACGTAATTCGATGAAAACACAAGAGCAAATTCTCCGTCCGCCATGATACTAAACACAACTGCGCCTACCGAATGTCAGGTGACTCATACAAATTACATCATGGGACTTGTAGCTCTGTTTTACGGTATAAATCAACGTTAAATAAAACCTTAGGTATTTGTATAGGATATTATACTAGTTAAGGATAAATACATTAGCATGGGACTAATTTCCTTGGCGCATTGCTACCGTGTTGCACCATGGTGTACTGACCACGTGGATTTGTTTTGCCGCGGATCAACCTAAGAGTGAATATAGTCTAGTTAGAACAATTCGGTCAGGGAAAACTATATTTATAATAGTATGTTACAATAATACATCAGTGACTTTTATGAAAATTTGTTGATGACTAAATTTAAACTCGAGTATTAGTTGTTACGAAACTATACAAGCATTGAGATATACTTGATGATCATGCATCTTTGTTGTTTTGTATGATTCTATTTTATGAACTCCTCATAAAGTATCATTTTATCGGAACACCTGCAAAATGTAATACTTGTTTTTCAAGTCTAAGAAATAAAAGTAAATATAGTAGGAATTAAAAAAATGCTTTATGTTCCACACATGTGCCATTTTTTGAGATTGTATGCCATTTCTCTGAGGGTGCTTTGACGGGTTGGCTTATGCAGCTAAATCTTTTATTATGATCATGTACATATCGAAGAGTTTCCAACAGATTCATTGAATTTCTTACAGAAGTTGGTACATACTGTGCTCAACATTCATGTAAATTTTCATGGTTCTACTCTATTAACTTTAATAGCAACCAGTTATTTCCCAATTTGTTTAATTAAGGAAAATATGGTGCTTTCAAGATACCATTTTATTTAAAACTATTACATACAGAGCTCTGGTATGTTTAATATATATGCCCATATATTTGTTATTAAAACCTGCATTTTAAGAACTAAAATCTTTCGTGTCCAATAAACAATGAATAATTAAGGGTCGTCTGAATGTTACCTTATACAATTAATAAATCTAAAAGTTATTTAAAATAATTCACTGAATTTATCAAGGAGTTTTCCGAAACACTTTCTTGATTGATGAAAACTAATAAACGTTTGTTTTCCAGGAGGAAAGTTGTGATATTTTAATACGATACCTAATACTTTATTGAAAAATAATGGTTTTTAAATTTAAAAAACTATAGTTATACCATAGCTTTATTGTAAAATAATGTTTATTTAGCTGTAAAATGGATGACGAAAGTTCAGCACTGTATATCATTTAATTTTCGAGATAATCGGGAATTTGTGTAGAATAATTTAGTTCCTTATAAATACTATCAAAACATAAAATTTAAAGAAAAATCACAGTTATGTTGCACAGAATGTCTCAGAATCGTCGAGTTTCATAGTCCTCTATGTCATCTGTGTGGTTCTGCAAATAGCTGCAGTGAAACTTCCCCAAAAAGGAAAATCTCCTCCCTAGCAGTAATATTTAATAAGTTATCCACGTTACAATATGAGTGAGGCTGAAAATTCGAAGAAAGCGCTACCCATCGTTATTCTCAAATATATTTTAAAACTATATTTAGCATTTTGCTATCAAAGTTACACCAATATAAACGGAAGATTTGAAATATTCTTAAAAATGGAGAAAAAAACATTCACGAAAATTAGTTTAGACTCCCTTAATGTTGTTTTGCATTAGAGAAAGAGATTAGCATACAATAAACTGATTTCAGTAATCGAATGTAAATCTTTCATCAGTTCATTAAACTATGTTATTGTAAATACGCACACACACGTGTTCGTAACAATCTTCGTAGTTGTGTAGCAAATGTGTCTGTAGGATACAGTATTTTTATCGATATTTTTTAAAACAAATTTGAATAAGTTTCTACAGTAATGCATTTTACGGCATAATATCACGAAAGATTTCATCGATGTTGAGCATTGTATATACCACCTGCAGTAAAAAAAAACAAAGAAAGAAAGAAGAGAAAGACAAAAGTCATAAACGCTGGCAACTGTCTGATATATACAGGTTCATGATAAAGGTTGTAACTGGATAAGTCATTTCCTTGCCGGTCCTCTTAAGACAGTGTATAAAGCAAATGCTTAAAATGAAAAGTTGAAACATCCATAGATTTAAAAAATGCTTTACAAAAACTGGGCGCGGCAATACAAGACAAAGAAAGAAGAAGAGAAAGTGAAATTAAAGCAATAAATACAAGAAGAGAGACAAAATAAAAATAAAAATAGTGGATGGAAAATGTCAAGGCTCATCACGGGAGTATTTGAGGAAGACAGCTTGTCACCGGCATCATCTAACATGCAGACAGACGTAAATTAGGCCATAAAACCCAGGTCGGGACTCGAACCCCCCACCGTGACGGGCTGTTTATGGCCCGTGCCTGTTGACAAGAGGGATATCATGGTATCATGGCACAACATTCTAATAGTGATGGAAATAAAAACGCACTAGAAAGTTTTTGCCTTAAGGGGACACGATGGCAGATTTACGGTGATGTGCGTAAAGTGGCGTCAGGCTCATAAATATAGCTATAGAGAGTTGAAGTCTCGCATGCGTATTCAAAACTAAGCATCTCTGCCCCTCCCTGGAATTTCTAAATGCGTTTCCTGTTATCGTGAAGTACAGGTCCAATAATTATCCTGTTTTATTCGTAATTCACAGGCAGTGCTAGTAAACTCCATTTTTGATTCCTTAGCCACTATGTTACATAGTGCTGAAACACGTCATTTTGCGAAGATCTAAGTAGATCATGAAAAACCAACGTATGCTAAAAACATGTGAAAGCTTGTGCGTTCTTCATACAACCACGGAGCTTGATGGGCATATAGGTAACTTAACCTAAACTTTAATCTAACTTAAACATAACCTAACCTAACCCTATCATAACCTAACCTATCACATCACTCTCTGCCGGCTTTTAGAGCCCCGTCAGATCGTGTATGGAATGAAGTCGCACTCGCCGACTTTGCATGCATTGTCTAGAATCTTCGCGAATTGACGGATTTCAGTAATAGCCTACGACAGATACACGTAAGTTTTACTTTATCTGACACCTAGTTATATTAGATGTGGGGAAATATTGTATTTCAACCAAAAAAATCTGATGTGTTACGCTCACATGACTTTCTCTACTCTGGTACAAACTATTTTTAAAAACTCTTATTCTCCATCTATTTCATATTAATCGAGATAAACACTTGCAGAAACGATCTTTTGACATGAAAAGAGAATTACATTTTATCACATAGCGAGCAGTTCTAAAAATATTTGACTATCGCTTAAGACGTACTATGTTCCCTTTGTTTTGTATTTGCAAGGGCAATATATAAATACAATAGCCTTTAAGCATCGACATAGGTCTTAATAGCTGGTTTCTATGTGCAGCACCATTCTCTTAGCCACAGATTAATACTCTTTGCATGTCCAAGACAAAAAAAATGAATAACGAAATTCCATTTGAAAAAAGTGTAAGTATTGGAAAATTTAAGGGAATAACAAGCAACATCTCGAAAATGGTTCACTCAACAAAAAATGTATATGATATAAATTGTGTACTTTAACCCGATCTACATTTTTTGTGTAGTACAATTTTGTCTAGCTCTTATGGTTTACCAGTTATGCAAAAGTCGTTCACAATGAAGAATACTTTCGGAGACATTCCCAGGAAATTCAAGATATACATTTTATTGGCCATAAAAATGTCTTAAACATATGATACTTTAATCAAAATCGTTAGAACCTTTTTGAGAAAATAAAATTTTTTTAAAAATGTTCCATGTAAAGGGTAATCTGGGGTGGGGGGATTTTCTTGAAAACCTTCGTGTCGAATCTCTGAAAGATACTGAACCTCAATACCAGGTTTGGTATTTATCTGACTGTTCGTTTCTGAGTTATGCTGTTCACAGACACACACACACGGAATGTTTCCAAAAACGCTTTTCTTGGATTCAGGAGGTCTCAAAATATGTATTTCCGGTGAAATCTCGGTATCGAATTTTTGGGTGGAATACAATACTTCCCCTACTTACTATACGTAGTAGAAAAAGTAATACGCTGATGAGATTTCGTTGGCAATACAAATCTTGAGATTCACTAGATCCAAAGGGCAATCTTAGAAAAGAAAGTTCTATTTACGTGTGCGTGCGAGAGAGACAGAGAGAATAAAGCTACCTCAAAAATGAGAAACCGAATGAATACCAAATTTCTATTTGAGTGAGACACTAACCTTGCCAGGTTTTTTCCCCTTCACAACTATTCTTTACATAGAAGCATGTTTTCGCTCTTTTTTTCCAAAATATTTTTCTAATGGTTTTGAGTACCATTGCTTAACATACTTGTAAAGGCGTACATTATTATTATTTTTCTGCGAATGGCTTCATTCTGAAATACGTTAGTATAAATGTACCTTTTATAAGTGATAAACCGTAAGGAATACACAAAAAAACGATTACTTACATCTGCTGTAAACTTGTTTTCGGGCTGGTTGTTCCTGGTGAAAGGTTTCTTAAAGATTAAGCAAGTAGTAACGATTTCTATCAGCTTTGTTCTTCACCGCAACAATCGCAATAAACACAGACATAGCCTACTTGATTCTGCACTTTTTTAAAATTTTATTTTGAAAGTTTATAGTCACTTTAACGTATTAGTCATATCGCGAATTTACAACTTTTAAAATAAATATTTAATTATAAAACAATGAGGTTATTTAACATATATCGCAGTTTTGAACCATTGCAGTGAACTAGTATCAAATTGTGACACTATGGCTAATCAAAATAATTCAACATTATATACTTTTATATAAATTTATGCTCTTAAAATATTCATCTATCTTAGGGTACCTCGAATAGTTGAGTACTGTTTTTAATATTGGGTATCTGATTATATTGTCTCCATTGATTGTATTGTGGACATTCCCGATTATGTGCTTCGTTGTTAACAGCATGTTACACTGTGGCAGATGGAAAACCTGATGTTGTCTGGAAAGAGAATTACTGGGAAGATGTGTCGAAAAACTCGATGTTATATCACGGAGTTTGCTTCTCGTGGAGTCAAGCCATTCTGTCTTCCACTGTTGGTAGAGCTTCTTTTTAATGGTTGAGATAACATCATGGGTTGGTGTAGTTACATTTGGGTCACTTAATGGATGTTTAGTGGCTTCTTTTGCTGCCTGATCGGCCAATTCGTTGCCTTGTATTACAATGTGGGATGGAATCCATACTAAAGACACTTGCTTTCCTTGCTTATTGGATCTATAAGTAGTAGTTGAATTTCTTCTGTAAGAATATGGGTTGATGACGTTGTTTATTGCAAGTAATGCACTTTTAGAATCTGAGTATATAACAAATAACTTTGAGCATCGAGTATTCTAAGCATAAATCACAGCTTATTTAATTGCAAACAGTTCACTTGAGAAGATGGCATAAACATCAGGATAACATAGTGTGGTCTGGATAAACAACAGCACAAGCATTTCTATCATTACACTTGGATCCATCTGTGTAAATTGCTGTATGTTTTCTATAACCGTCATGTAATTCATTAATTAGTTGGCATAAACTGAGGAATGCATGATTTATTTGGAGATCATGTTCAGTTGTAAATGTATTGTAGATGAAGTGATTGTCCAGGGCGGAATAGCATGATAGGGATTTATTTATGACACAGGAAGAAGTCTAATGTTGATTTATTGGAGATATTTGGAGAATCTCAGATATAAGGGTATTATTAATGATCTTTTGATCTGTTATAAAATATATACTTTTTCATTCGAGTATCGGATATCGTCGCTATCTTGAGGACATACGTTGAATGTAGTGTCAAGTATTTTAGGCACGAAAGCAGTGAAAACAAAGCATGCTAGTTAATATGTAAGGGAGCAGAAACGCGCAAAATTTCTACGTTTTAAGGATTGAATTGCAATTCCATTAAATATCAAGTATTTGAATTCAGGAAGCGGGATTACTTCTATTACTAGTATGACTATGACTAGTATATACTATGTTAATCGAGATAAACATTTGCAGAAATTTATTGCTAATTTTCTTGCAGGTGCAACGGGTATATGGTAGGCTTTAAGTGATAGAGCTGGTTGCTATTTGGAGCATTCCATTCCCTTTGCATGTCCAGGACATAAAAAAACGAATAAGAATTCCCATTTGAGACAAAGTATAAGTATTAGAAAATTCAAACAAATAACGAGAAATATCTCGCAACTGGTTCATTCGACAAAAAAATGTGTATGACATAAATTGTGTGTTCTAATGAGATCTATATTTTCTGTGTATATCTCTTACGGTTTACCAGCTATACAAAAGTCATTCAGAATGCGAACTTTTGGAGACATTCCCAGAAAATTCAAGATATAAATTTTATTTGTCATAAAAATACCTTAAATATATGATATTGTAATCAAAATTGTTAGAGCCACTTTTGACAAAATTAACATTTCCAAAATATGTTCAATGTAAAGGGTAGTCTGGGGTGGGGAGATTTTCTTGCAAATCTTCGTGTCGCATCTTTGAAAGAATTTGAATCTAAATAATAAGTTTGGTATTTATCCGACTATCCGTCATATCGAGACTATACAATGTGTGTGTGTGTGTGCGTGCGTGCGTGCGCGTGTGCGTGTGCGTGTGCGTGTGCGTGTGCGTGTGCGTGCGTGCGTGTGTGTGTGTGTTTTTTTTATAATCTTATCATCCATTAACTCGGTGTTAACCATGAATATAGACCCATTTAAACTATCTACACATTGTAAAATCCTGTTCTAATTCTTTCTGAGAGAAGCGCTAAAATAGACACCAAGTAGATGGATGCAAACTGTCTTATTGATGAATGAGTATTTGAGAAAACCCAGGATCGAAGCATAATTTTTCCAACATGTTTTGTTGTTTATTATGCTTCAATCAAACTCATAATTCAGGAATTATATAGATATGACATTAACGTTCGTATGTATATTTTTTTGTGGAGCTTAGCTAATGTGTACACCTAATTGTACACCTAGATCATTGTCAGTTCTCCTTACTGTAATCAATAGCATAACTTTGATATAAATACGGATTAGTTTTATGCTTTAATGTATTAATCTATTTTTTCTTTGTTTTATTATTTATAAGCATTCCATTTATTATTAGCATTATTATTACACTTATTATTAATATTATTACACATTATTTTATAGTTATTATTCTATATCACTACATTGCATTACATTATTATTATTAATTTTCAGTGCATTTTAATCGGTCATGTAATATCAGATAATGAATTACAAAAGAGCCAGCGGATCTATACCGATAAGCTTAAGCAGAATTGAACCACGGAACCAGAGCGTGAAAATTAAAAACGTTTATTCTATATCATCTAATAATAATAATAATAATAATAATAATAATAATAATAATAATAATAATAATAATAATAATAATAATGTGTGGTTATTTAACGAGGGTGCGAATCTGCATCTTGTCATTAGATTATTACCGTAAAATAACACATTCGCGAATTTTAAACTATTTTTATAAAATTCAAAAATATAAATGTATGGCATGAAATATATCGAAATGGCATGAAGCTAGAAAAAATTTATTTAAGGAAAGTTGTGTATTTTAATGAGCTCCAATTTTTTTAAACACACCTCTCCCTATCTCTTATGGCTTCCATTTTCTAATATTCACTGAGTGTAAAACGGTGTTCGCAGCGCATTCCCAGAAAATTCATGACATATATTTTATTTGTGATGTTATTGTCAATTTTGCTGTTTTGACAAACATTCGTCATTTTAATGGAAACCGTTAGAGCAATTTTGGAGAAAATACAAATTATTGAAAATTTTCTATTAGAGGCAGTTTGTGCAGGACTTTATATAAGCTTTAGCATTCATCTGACCTTTCATTTTTAGTTATGCTGTTCGTACAAACACACACATTTTTTCTAATTTATTTTTACAGGGTACTTCCAAACGTATATTTCCGGTGAATATCGGTATCCAATTTTTGGGTGAAATAAAATATTTCACCTACTGTAGGTGCAGAGAAAGTGAAATAAATAATTCGAGTGAAGCCTCAATGTGTTTTAGTGATTTCATAAATATTTTAAAGCGTCTCTTAGCCCACATAAAATCTGTTTCCAGAGAACGAGGAGAATGAGCAATGAACATTATAAGGCGGTAGTAAATGCCACAACCAAATACTGACCAGGCTAAATGGGGATGTTGAGAGGTGGTATACAGTTCACCATTTCTCGGAAACATTAGTGTTAATAACACCAGAGCGGAAGTGTCGTAAATTCTACCAGCGTGAAAATGTCATGGGGCGGATCTGTCATGTATTTGTGTGTGTGTGTGTGTGTGTGTGTGTGTGTGTGTGTGTGTGTGTGTGTATGTAGTGACGGAAATAGGAAGGTGAAGTTAAGGAGAGGATTTGACAGTTGAAATAAGGATAGGTGTTGGGGTTCCGCCTTTGCACCCCCGATAGTGCGGAAGGTAACTGCCAGCTTATTGCGCTCGCAGTGGGTGAAGGAAATGATCATGCCAGAGTCCTGGCTGCCACCACGGGGAGTGGATAGGGAATGGATAGTGATTTTTGTATTTCTTTAATAGTATTTAAGATTTCTTAATCGCTTCTCGCAAGGTGAGCTCAGCTTTGTCGTTGGTATTTAGTGCCATGCGTTCAAGGTTTTCCTAGTGCATGTACGTAGTTCCGGAGATGGTCCTGCAGGTCAGCTAGCACCGAAGTCCAGTTGGTCGTCGCGTGAGCAGGACTCGTATGAGATCAGCAAGGCCAGTCAACGTAAGCCTAAACTCCTCCAAAGAATCTGTCGGAGCTGGCGGTGGTGTGTTTTATGGCAGGCAGGTGATGACTTCGCCCAGGCCAGGATTGTGGGGTCCATTTGCTGTGGCAGCTGGTGGTGAAAGTGTGGAAGGCAGTGGAGATGGCGTGAAGATTCAAGGGTGGCAAGTCGGTGAAGATGATCAGAGTTGGCCGAGTTGACGGCTTGGTGAGCGAGAGCTTTTCGTCTGTAGAGAGATGCGGGAACCTATGCCCAGGGCCTCTGTGTGCAGATTCTGGACCGCATCTTGCAGAATGTTGTCTCTTGAGGCCGGCGCTGGAGGTGGTGGAGGTGTTGGCGTCGGAGGAACTGGAGTTGTGAGCACAGTTGAAGCCGGAGTGAACCATGCGGAATGATGATCGTAACGAAATGTTATGTGGGCTAGCTCTACACCATATAAAATGGTGGGATTTGTACTGGTTTCGGGTCTTGGATAATTTCAGTTTTCATCTCAAGATGCATGGATATTTTCTCTAGGGTAGTGTGTAATTCACTGTTGTATTTTATTTGTCTTTATTTTCCCGTCACCTTTCTTCCTGTATTGACGCCACCTCACACACACGCATCGCACTACGCACCATTCTTACTGTCCCTTACTTAGCACACGTCTAACACGTTTCCCCGAGTATTTATCTCATCACATATGAGCGACTTGTGTTAACTCAATATCGGCATGTTTTATAACTTTACTTTTAGTGACTTCTCCGTTTCATGTTTTACATCAGCAACTTGTGTGATCTCCGATATTTTTACAACGTGTGTCACCTCCAGTGTTTTATTAACTTGTGTTTTCCAAAATTATTGTCTTCTTCCACTTAAGTTTTGAAGCCGCTTGCTGCTGTAACACGTGACATATACCGTATCTTCTATTGATCACATTTTAAAATTCCATTCATCACACCGCCAGCTTCATACTTGTAAAGAAGCATTGAACTTTGTTTCTCTGCATCGTTCGATTTACCGAGTAACAGGAATTTTCCTTGTCCACAGACTAGTATTAAACAGAACAGGTTGGATTTAATGATAGTCCGGTGAATAATGGCTATCAATGAATAAATCCTGCTATGATAGCAAAAACTGCTCCTATTGAAAGAACATATTGAAAGTGGATGTTAATATAAAGAATTAGACAAATAATTTACTCACTTGTTTATTAAAAATATACTCTAACGGTACTTCAGTAACAAAAGCTACGCATTCAGTGTCCTACCTTTCTGCACCACTTTGTCCCTATTTTGACCAGGTTTTGTTTCAAAGGTGTTCTCAATAATAACCGGCAGTTTACATATTTTCCTCGTCAGGTTACTCACAAGATTCATGCATATACATGCTATATTTGTTAGGATTTTTCTTCTTCTTCTTCTTCTTCTTCTTCTTATTATTATTATTATTATTATTATTATTGTGGTTATTCGCTACGCGGAGCGTACACCTTCAATTATAAGCTTGTGAAGTGAACACGAATGCGTAGTTATTTTATTGAAAAACGGAAGTAAATTAATGGAAATGCAAAGAATTTGAAACGCCACGGCAATATAAAAGGCGAAGCGGTTTTTCTAAGGATTGAGTAAACTAAACTGAATTTAGCCATTGCTTAGTATGCAATGGCGACGATAAATACAAAGCATTTTGTAAATATTGTAGTGTTTCTCATTTGCACATGGGAGAAATGAAATGCGCATATATCCCTTACTTTGAGTTCGCATATCTCGATTCTCTGCTTAGCGCATTTGCTTGATGGTCTCATAGCAGATGGCAATGATGAGTATATAATTTCTACCTTGATTTTTTCATTAAAACCCCTCACGTTGCACTTACAACGCTAACAGACACAGTTGTAATATTTGGCTTCGCGCCACACTATTGGCATCCCCTATGTCTTAAATTTTCAACACTAACACAGCACAAAATAATAAGACATTCATGGTCTGGATTCATCTGGTAGTTTAATTCCTAACTATTCATTGTAAACGTATGCCAAAATAAGGTTGTTTACAAAACCTAACCTAACTTTTTATAATAAAACTATCACAATTACAGCAAAATTAATTGGGATTATTTACACAACACCTCCTTTCCTTTTTTATAGTAAATTACATGGGATAAAGACAGTTAACTGAAAGTATTTATAAGTAAAGTTCTTCCAAGAACTATTTAACCTCTGTAATCAATGAATTCTCAATATAAAATGGTGTAAGCAGTATAGGATGTGTTACCGTTTGTCTTAAATCAGTCAGCTAGTTATTTTTAAGCAGATTTATTCCACGATATTCTATTTGTATAAGAGGACATGGTTTATGTTCATGCAAACATACACGAATTAATACAAATATAAGCTTCAGATGGAACTGTATGCGATACAACTAAAGGGCTTCATTTTCAAAATCAGCACATGGAAGCTGTTATAAAATATAAAACAGCAAAATAAATATACACCTGTGATACTCATAAGCGTAAATGTAACAGATAATTTGAGCTAGAACGTTCGCATTAACACTAGAGCTGAACACACTTATATAGTATTTCTGGATGTATTAAATATCCATTCTTCAAATGAGAACAAAACAAAAGCTCAAATTGCTTTATTTTTGTCATTAGGCGGATAACATATTACAGTTCAAGGTAAACAATTCTAAAACCATCAGTCTCTTCCAGAAACTCCATTGCAACCTGTAAACCTAATCCTTTACCCTTTCTATCGTGAAAATAATAGCGCATAAAACATAAAAGGAGCATTAAATTAGTATTGTGGTATTATGATCTAACATATACTTAATGGGAAAATTCCAAGCACCGACGCCAGACCTGTTTTTCGTCCGGGACAAGTTTTCAGACTACAGATTTTAACATCTCTTATTTCAAGGGCGGTTTCAGATGAAAGGCTGTAAGAACGAAGCACTAATTTTGGCTGGAATTGCTTTTCTTAGCGAAGCAGTTCAGTTGGTGTGCGATGCGCGACTGTCGACAAGGTAATCCCTGGAAGGTTAGGCAGCCCGCCACAGGAGGCCCGCTCTAATGCATTGCTAATGAGACAGGGTGTCCACATTCACGACATTTAATTTACCTCCTTTAGCATTGCCGCCACGATGACGTGTGGATCAAAATTACTCATCTCCTCGTTTCTCTTCACCCTTTTTGGCTTATTTTACTTGTTCCACGCCATTCACCGGAGTTTACAGCTTTAATGAAAGCCCCATTGTATTTCTGAAGGCTCTTGACAATTGCAAAAGGAGATTATTTTCATTCGAGATCTCCATAGAATAGGAAGAACAAAAAGCAAATTTCCAGAGATGCACCACTCACTTCCAAACAGCACATTCATTTTCCAAAGTTAACTAATGCGTAAGCTGATATAACATTTCGGATCCTCTAATATAACTGCATGGTAGGCTTTTAATGCGACACACTTTGCAGTGCGAATATCACTTTTACATTCTGGTGAAAAAGTAACTAAACTCACATATTAGTACCAATAATGCAGTAATGACCTTATTATTAGTATTATTATTATTAATTTTCTCTATCATGTATATAGGTAGAGAACGTATTGCATTCCACCCAAAAATTTGACATCGAGCCCTCCCCAGAAATATATATTTTGAGGCCCATGAAACTAGAAAAAGTATTTTTGGAAAATGTCTGTGTTTTGTGTATATGGTATTCAAGTTCGTATCCTCCAAATATACGATACCCTTTGCGTGGAAGCTTATAATAAATAAAATGCATATCTTGATTCTTCTGGAAATATTCTGTGAAGTCCTCTTCATTCGGAAAAAGTTTTGTATAATTTCGTTTAACAGATAAACCACAAGATATAGACAAAAACATACTACACAAAAAATATAGATATTTTTAAAACACACAATTGATTTCAAATAGCTTTTTCTGTGGCATCAGCCATTTCGGAGATATCCGTTATTGTTGGTTTGAAGTGTTCAATGCTACCACCTTTCCAGCGTTGTCCTACACATGGGTAGTGTGAAAGAACAATAAATTTATCACTGATACTATAAGTCGCAGTCAAATGAATTTGAGATCTTTGTCGTTTACCGGAAAAACATGCACATAAGTAGGGGAATTTAATGTCATGCCACCATGTTGCCTTGGTACCTCAGTTGTTTAGAGCAACCGAACGGATATTGAAAGATCCTTTGTTCAAATCCCGGCTATACATTACATTTTTCAGTCTGATTCTCCCGTTCCAAAAATGTGTATTGAAACCATTTCGGAAAATATTTGTCATGATTACAAAGTTTTAGAAAAACAAACGGTTTTACGAATAATTTGTGAAATAGATCTCCTCTGCAAAGATTAGTCTTTTCAGTCTGTTCGGCTCCTAGAAATTGCTCATTCCAGAAAGCAAAAATCATAATAATGTTAATCTTGGCATTAAATTTAATAAACCCTTATTAATTATAAAGTTACACATTTTAGAACCATAATAGCTACACATGCAAATTTAAGATTACAACAGAGAGCTTCTCCTTTAATTGAACAACTTATATAGTTCCATGACCACTCTATATTTATTATTACCATAATTGTAATAACAGTTGATTATATAAACCCATTTAGCTTATAGTTAAAAATTATTTCGTTATTTTCAATCGGATATTAACATATTATTTTACCATATTTCTCTATACTATTTAATAATTCCATTTATACTTAAAGCAACTCATTATCTTCCAATTTCTTAATTTCTAATGTGGTCTAGAAATATGTATCTAGCTATAATTCTAAGAAATATAATTTTGGCTGATACCGTTCTTCTCATTTGGTCTTTGGTTAATGTACACGATTTATTTTGGTATAGCAAGGTGGATAAAACCATTGTTTTATATAACTGAATTATATGGAATTAATTGTTCTTTCACACAAGCCGTATGTTGGACAGGGTTGGAAAGGTAGAATCAGATGACTGAAAAATTCAATGCCATAGCCGGGATTTGAACCACGGATCTCCCGGTCTCCGTCCGGTTGCTCTAACCACTGAGCTACCATGGCAACATGTCGGCACGCCAGTGGTTAGAGCAACCGGACGGAGACCGGGAGATCCGTGATTCAAATCCCGGCTATGGCATTGAATTTTTCAGTCATCTGATTCTAACTTTCCAACCTAATTATAGTATATTTCTTAAGTTTACTTTTCAATGCAGTACTACACTATTATAGACTTGTCAATACTTGTTTAGTTTTTACTTCCGGATTATTGTTCTTTCTGTATTAAATAGATAAAAACTAAATTATAGTGGGTGCAGTAATTCCTGGAATTGTAACACATCAAATCATTTTCTTGTTTAGATGCACTTGAAAGACTTGATTCTTTATGATGTAGCCGACAGTCATTTTTAAATCACTGCAACACAGAGAACCTTATATATAGTTCCTTTCAGGGCTAAAACAAAGTATATCTCATGACAGGAAACCGTGAAAATTATAATTTTAGTACTTCCTCCATCCTTCTTTACACAGTGGATGGATCAAGTGTAACTAGCTTAAACCGTCACAAATGTACTTTTAGATTACCAAATTATCCACTCCTCATAATTATTCTTATAATAGTGCATATCAACGACATTGTTAACCTTAAAGTACACCTACTTGAGAGCAATGCACTTTCATATAAAACCTAAAAGTTTTGAAAACAAATGTTTTGCTTTAAAGTACTCTGTATTCTTTATTGAATGCATTATGTTTCTTGCGCTCATGGGAACCAGGAGAGGACTGGCATTTCAAAGCCTACTTTTCTATTTTGTCAGATATTGAATGTTTTTATTTTATTTTCCTTTCGGCGTTATTTTTCCACGGTTCTTGATTCTTTGTTTTTACTTAAGAGGAGATTAATAGGCCTATCCTGACTATGTAAAATATGCTAAATTCACGATGAATTATTTATAAACTGTTTAAGTTATTATACTAAAAAGTATATAGGATGTAGATTATGTTTTCTAAGTTTACTGATCTACTTTTCTGCTATATGGTTGTTTATTAAGGAAGGTAGGATTATTTTTCTTAATTACACCATCTTTTGTTTTAAATGCATTATCAACTATTTTTTAAAAATAACCAACCAAGTTATTATCATCAAAGTATATCCAAAAAGCACTTAGAGGGTTTTTCTATCATCTTAAAATTCAATTCAGCTATGTTCAGTAGTTTCTAAAAGACGGGTCATTTATACCAAGAAAATGTCATTCATAGATTAAGCTGTTCAAAACAAAAATAGAGAAAATAAACTCGCAAACATTTGAAAAGAAAGAAACCACGTGGCTTGAACACACAGAAGTCACCATACTTAGCAGTGGCACCAATTTGGATCAAAAGTTCCGTAAAGTATGCTATAAAGTTTACCTCCCTACTAAAAAGTGTGTACGCCTTGTGATTTATTTTTTATGAATTGCAGATTTTGCAGTTAATAACGACAGGTGCACTACATTTTTTGAAAGTATATTTAAAATATAAGTAGTTTGCCTATAATTATGAAACATCAAAGGAAAGAGGAAATTCGAGTTAATAAGACTGCACATAAAAGTAAAGAGATAATTCTCTGTCAGTTTAGTCTCCCCATAACCACACATGCACATTTAAACAAAAGCCCATATTATTGGTAGCTTCTCCTCAAATGGTTCGCTCTTTCAAAGTGGACATTAAGACATTAAGTCAGCACTAGATTGGTGCGAAGGCAACTAAAGTGTAAAATTATACAGTGATCTCCAAGCAGAGTTGAACTCAATAAATGATAAGAACAATACAAACCCAACAGCAAATAATATGATATCAACAGCCCAACACGGTCTTCACGTCTATCTATCCTGGACCGTGGACATCAGATACTATCGGAAATGGGAAATCAGACCTACTAACAAAAGAAGCTGCAAAATCTACGATGGAATTTTCATATGATAGAGCTTCTATATGTTGCCTGCAAAGGGAAATTAAAAACCACACGACTCTCCAATGGTACAACATCTGGACCACAAACTTTAAAGGACACGTTACGAGAGAGAGATTTTTTCTTGATGCCCAACATCAACTTCAGAGCAAAATACTTATGCCGAAATACTTTGGACTTACTCAATTCCTATCTGGCCATTGAAAATATAATCAATATCTTGAGCGATTTAAGAACAACATCCCAGATGGTTATCCATGCTTCTGTGGATCTTATAAAACTGTACAGCACCCGACTTTTGAGTGTGTATATTTGAATAGAAGATACACTTTGGACAACCACCCGAAGTTCTGTGACAATGAACCGGCAAATCCTGTATGTTATATATTCAAGAAACAATGCTATTACTGTCACTTTGTAACATTCATTCATAACATCTTTAATAATCTTTCATCATGATGTTCAGTCTGTTTGTTAATATATTTAGTTAAATTACATTCGAACCCACTCGCGGCCTCTCTCTACTGCGCGAGACAGCAGGCAGTCGCCGGGGAAATTACGCCTACAGAGACGGACTAAAATCCTTGCCTTAGAATAGATGCTGGAAATGTTGACCTTCTGCTCTCAGACAGGCAGCATATCTCGTTAAATATTCGCTTGACAGAATCGCTTGACAGAAGAAGAGAAATCATATGGTTGGTTCCAGCAAGATTCTGCAACAACACATACGGCTGCCGAATCATTACATGCAATAAGAGGGGCGTTTGATGACAGAGTAATTAGTGTTGATTTGTGGCTCCCTTGTTCTCCTGACCTAACGAGTGATTTTTATTTATGGGGTTCTTTAAAAGACAAAGTGTATCGTTCCAATCCTCGCACACTACAGAAACTTAGAGAAAACATTGTGCAAGAAATCACAAGAATTCCTGCTGCTGAGCTACGGAGAGTAAGCGAAAATATTTGTACGAGATATGCTGCCTGTTTGAGAGCAGAAGGTTAACATTTCCTATATCTATTATAAGGTATGGATTTTAGTCCGCTTCTGCCGGCGTAATTTCCCCGGCGACTGCCGGCTGTCTCGCGCAGTAGAGAGAGGCCACGAGTAGGTTCGAATATAATTTAACCTCCCTTTAGCATGTAACTTTCAAATTACACCCCTAATATGCTCTGCAGAATAGGGTTTCTTTTCTGTTTTCTGGAAGTTCCATAATAATAATAATAATAATAATAATAATAATAATAATAATAATAATAATAATAATACCAGCTTCCAGCATATGAAGAAAATTGATTGAAATGCGTTAAACTAGTTGCATATGTGCATATATAACTCTTAAGTTAAGAACCTAGCCGTAGCTTTAAACACTAAACTGCCTTAAAAGCTACAGAACTTTTCGTTTTCTTTGCTGGCTTCTGTGCTCAAATAAAACATGATAACGAAAGTCCATCTGTATCTCATAAAGCGAAACTGAAATCTTTGGGTCATAAAAGCGGCTAAGCTATTACAGAAGGGAGAACAGAAGAAAGACAAAGATGAAAGGAAGTTGTCATCTTCTTGACTACTATGGGCGGTGGTCGAAACAAATTAAAGCGTCATTAATCTTAAAATGCGCATGCGCGAGTGCGGGCTTTTGGGATCGCCCATATCCTCACATGTGTGGTCTTAATTTACAGAGTAGTGAGTCAATTCCACTATGCCCATAAAAATAAGTACGCCAAGAGTCCTTTGCAATTACTTGCAAGCAAGAGGGCGGGCGTCTTCATAAAGTGAAAACCATATTCCTGCCCCATCCTTCCAGGGTTATTCCAGCAAAGTTCTTCATTTACTGCCTAATCCTTCGGCAGCTGTTTCTTGGATTTAATTAAACGGCACAGAGCTTTAGATTACGTCTTAAACATGAGTTGTAGCCACTATAAAGGAATAAAATTATTCACAAATACGCCTTAAAGTATGGTGCATTTGTTACGTCAAAAAAGCTATTTTTACTGTAGTACGCAGAGAAAGTGCTGAATTCTATCAACAAATTCCATATCCAAATTTCACTAGAAATGTTCGTTTTGAAGTCCCTGATTCCCAAAACACCTTTAGAAAATGGTTTGTTTGCAGGTCTGTCTGTGTATATGTGTGATTTTCTGTTAGAGAGTGAGAGTGAACGGCATATGTCCAAAATAAAAAGTCCCGCATTTAATTTCAGCATCTTCCAAAGATGCGATACGAAGATTTACAAGAAAATCCCTCCACCCCGAGCTACCCTTTACACTGGAAATTTGTCGCTATTTTCTCCTCCTTCAACGAACTACGCTCCTCTTTGTAGGACTTACACCCTAAGGACTCACAAGTCAATGCCTTGGGTTAGTACCTCTTGAGGAGCAAGCAAACTCTGGATCATAACATAGGATGGAAGATCTGCTCAAAGCCCGGTAATGTGGTGAAATTTTGTGATGAAAGGGATGATAGGAAAATTCGTGGATCAGATTATCCAACCCAGCATTCGCCTAGCGACCGAGGAAATCCGCGAAAAAATATTCGGTGAGATTGTCGACACCGGGGATCGAACGGGGGAACCTCCCGAACGCAAGTCGCATGCGTTACCACGTCGCCACCTCGCTCGGTGTCGTTATTTTCATACACGCAAAATGGCTCTAACGAATTAAATTAAAGTACCACATCTTTAAAATGTTTGCATCACTAATAAAATGTAGATCTTGAATTTGACGTGAACAGCCTGTGATGTCCTCTTTATTCTGATAAAGGATAAAAGAGAAAAAGCTTATTTAAAAGATCATAATTATAGCACACAAGTTATTTCGAACAATTTGTTGTGGCTTTAACCAGTTCCAAGAATGCTATTTTCTTGGTTTTAATTTTCCAGTAGGTTCATTACATGTTCATCCTGCATCTTAACTATTTTACAGTGAGTAGATACATCCCTTAAGAACATTATTTCATTTTTTCACATAATCTCCATCCTTCTCAACTGCCTTACGCCTTACCTTGGAACTAGGGCCTGTATATCCGCATAGTGAAAGCCTGGACCAGCACGTTTGGTCCACTATTTAGCAGCGTTCACGAGGCAATCATCATCTTCAAACGTAAGGGAGTCCTTAAGTTTGCTAAAGAGATTGTAGCCAGGTTCGAACTGTAGGTGGGTGTCTCAATGTTGTCCATCCAAGTTTGTTGATCTCGTCCATGGTTTTCTGTGGCCGTGCATTGTCGTGCAACTGCAAAACATCCTGCTTCTCCGAAGAGGTCTAACACGTCTCAGTCGAGCTTGAAGTTTGTTCAGAGTAACCACGTATGCGTCAGAATTAATGGTGGTTCCACGTAACATGATGCCAACAAGCAAAAGTCCTTCGGAATCCAAAACCACCACAGCCATCTTTTCCAAACGAAGCTGCAGTTTTGAATATATTTTGTCTTCGTAGACGAGTTTGCATGATGCCACTCCATGTATTGCCTCTTATCTCTGGTTCAAAATGGCGGAACCACGTTTCATAGCCTGTCACAATTCTTGTAAGAAAGCCATCTCCATCATTCCCGTACGCCCGTATTCGTATTTCTTGGAACCCAACTGAAAAAAAAAACTTATCAGTCCTAACTCTTTCAGTATTCTGCAAGCATTTGTTTACCCTATTTCAACATAATGTGACAATTCTTTCACTAATGATGCGTTTGTCAACCGAAATCATGTCGTTAACTCTCTGCATATTGTCAGGAGTTCGTGCATTGTGGGGTCTGTCGCTGCGAAGTGTATCCCGATATTGGCGTGCCCGCTTTCACCATGTAATTTGTTGCCCGCCGACTAACCTTACTGCGCTCTACGACAGCATCTCCATACACCTTCTGCAACCTCTTGTGGATGTTTCCCACTGTCTGTTCTCATAGAGCAGGAATTCTATGACAGTACGTTGAAATAACGAAGACATTCTAAAGACATATTACGACAGTGCCACATGAAATCGGGTTGAACTAAATTTCAACACAAACCGGAAGAATGTATAAATGAACTCCATAAATTGCAAAGATGTAGAATGAAATATAGGTTTAAAAAATAATAGTGTGCATTACATTCGGAGTGATCCTCAAGCTGTATACATTTTTACTTTCTCTACTACGTATAGTAAGTAGGGGAAGTCTTGTATTCCACCCAAAAATTCGATACCGAGATTTCACCGGAAATATATGTTTTGAGACACCCTGAATCCAAAAAAAGCATTTTTGGAAACATGTCCGTTTGTGTGTGTCTGTGTGTCTGTCTGTGTGTAGGTTCAGTATCTTCCAGAGATGCGACACGAAGGTTTTCAAGAAAATCCCCCCACCCCAGAGTACCCTTTACATGGAACATTTTTCAAAAATTTTAATTTTCTCAAAAATGGCTCTAACGATTTTGATTAAAATATCTTATGTTTAAGATATTTTCATGTCAAATAAAACGTATATCTTGAATTTTCTGAGAATGTCTCTAAAAGTATTCTTCATTGTGAACGACTTTTGCATAACTGGTAAACCATAAGAGATAGACAGAATTTTACTTCACAAAAAGTGTAGATCGCGTTAAAATACACAATTTATGTCATACAGTTTGGTTAAGTGAACCATTTTCGAGATATTCCTTGTTATTCCCTTAAATTTTTCAATACTCATTTTCTCAAATGGGAATTCGTTATTCATTTTTTTGTTTTGCATATGCAAAGAGTATTAATCTGTGGCAAAGGGAATGGTGCTGCACCTAGCAACCAGCTATTAAGAGATATGTATATGCTTAAAGGCTACTGTATTTCTATATTGCCCTTGTAAATATATATTCCCCTTACATCTACAAGAAACTTAGCAATAAGATAGAGTCTGCAAATGTTTATCTCGATTAACATGAAGTAGATGGAGAATAAGCGTTTGTAAAAATAGTTTGTACAAGAGTAGAGAAAGTCATCTGAGTGTAACACATCAGATTTTTTGAAGTGCTTAAGTTCGTTACTCTTTTTGTTTCTAGTGTTATCAGTCAAAGAGTATGCAATATCAATGCCGGCATATAGTAACTCGCTTTTTACTTTTTATACTACGTATAGTAAGTAGGGGAAGTATTGCATTGCACCCAAAAATTTCATACCATATTTCATCGGAAGTACATGTTTTGAAGCCCCTGAATTTTAATAAAGCATTTTTAAAACATTTCCTGGTGTTTGCTTGTGTGTTTACGCCATAACTTAAAAACGAAAAGTCGGATGTATACCAAACTCCGTTTTTTATTGAAGTTCATTATCTTCAAAAGCTGAAACACGAAGATTTTCACAAAAATCCCCCAAACTACGCTTTACATGGAACATTTTTCGAAAGTTTTTATTTTATAAAGCATGTATATAACCATTTTGATTAAAATACCGTATATGCAAGATATTTACTTGACAAATAAAATATATATCTTGAATTTTCGGAGAATAGCCTACCATTCCTCTTCATTCGGAAATAATTTGGTATAAACATTATGAGATAAACGAAAACGTACAACACAAAAAATGTAAATCTTTTCAAAAGGCACAATTTACTTAAAATAAGTTTTTTGTGGTATAGGCGGTTTATGAGAAATCCATTATTAAGGTTTCAAATTGTTCATTTCTTGGCCATTCCCTTAAAGTCCTTTCAACATTCAGTTGTTTCCCGCGATTACACAGAAACAGTATGGAGTTTTAAGGCCAGTATATAGCGTCCAGTTCTAAAACATTTGACTGTCGTTGTAGCCTTTGTATCTATAACGAAAGGTATAGTGTAGCTATTTTTGCAAAGGTTTATTTGTATTAAAATGAAGTAGATAGAAAAATAAGGCTTAGTAAGAATAGTATACCCACTAATAAACTATAGACGTTAGAGAAAGTCATGTGAATGCATCACATCAGACTTTTAAAGGTTCTGGTATCGCTTTAGCCACTTGTACCGACAACGAACTCGAAAAATTTCTGTAACAATAATTTATTGAATGTAGATAAAACATAAATGATACTGTATGCAGAAACTCGTGTGAGTATGAGTAATAAAGCTTTCTTTTAACCAAAACTGTCAGAGTGGCATTTTGCTCTCCCTTAAGCATGTGAACTCACATATTTCTTGATCATCACGCACTTCATCATAAATAAGGTTCTGAATTCAAAGCATAATTTTTTTGTGTTGAAGCTGAACCAGCACTAAAGCGTTTGGAACAGACACAATTATAGACAGCGGCACTTGAATCTAGCTTATTATGCCATGCCAAGTGCTTGTGCAAAACATGAGAAAAACAGTAAGCTATATCCACGTACCAGACCACTCCTGTACTTCAGAAACGGAATAAACATTTTGGCTAATTAATTCCTAAGAGTGTAAGCAAAATTTCGCCGCGTCTTCTTCCATGTTTGACCTCAGAACTACATAACACAATCTTTGTTCAAGGATAAGTTTGAGCTCCATTCCCCAAGTACCAGAGTACTGTCTAAGTGTAGCACAGACGGTCAACACTTAAGAAATGCGTTTTCCATTTGCTTGTTTGCCACAGTTGGGTGGACGTCATCTGCGAGGAATGCCAACCAATGGACCAGGGTCAGGTGCGCCCTATGTCGCATCTTGTTATAAAAGTGCCTCTTCTGACGTCATACCGCGTCTGTGCATTTGTAAACCAAATAATAATACTCCTTACAGAGAAAGAAAACCGGATTGCTTTAGCTTTTGTGACTACCGCATAGGGAGTATTTATTTATTATTTTACACTGCTCACGCATTAGCCTCAGAAGGTCCGTGAGGGTTATATGAGGTCATGGGAATGGTCGTCTGTATGAAGAATGAAACGAAGAAACGAAAAGCTTGATCAAAACAAAAAATACTTTAGAATGTAAAACAGCAATACCAACAACACATTTGCAACGCCTCCATATGCAGGCATTTGATCTAATGTCTGTGTAAAGAAGAATGATTTCAAATGCACGACAGACATCATACTGAGTAGAGGTGAAGCATAGCGCCGTCTGGTTTACTGAAGCTTGGAGAGAGATCAATAATCTTGTATCACGAATGAGTCAAAGAAAAAATTCGAACTTTGCTAACAGACAATAAAATATATCATCTTGTTCAATGCATGTTGGACATTTTGTAGTTGTAGAACAAATGTAGTGCCTTATCTTCAAGATCCACTGGTGCACATTGCTTCAGTTTTGACCTAATTGCTTCATTAGGTGAAAAGAACGATGACAGACTCCCAGTTCAGCAGCAAGGTCGTCACGTTACACCCAATTATTAACACCTTCACGGGTTAATTTTATACTCTAAAAGGTCATTTTATGGCCAAAATTAAGCAAGATGGCAATTGCCAAGAAGAGCAAATGCGGTCTTTTGGTAAAGAATGTACGTTTAATTGGAAATAGCAGTAAAATAAGAAATAACCCGCCGTAGTTTGCTTTTCTTGCAATCAGGTAACGAACAAACAGTGTTTTCTATAGTGGGTCCGGGACAAAGTCGAATCAGATTTGAAAGATTCATTGCCAAGGCCGAGACTAGCCACGGATCTTCGGATTTCCGTGTACCCCGTGACGAGGCATTAAACGGAAAACCTCCAAGTTATCAAATATATAATACCTAAGGCAGCATGCAATATCGCATTTTCTAGTTAATGGCCCCATAAACCCTAAGTTTGAAAATATTAACAACTAAGACGGAGAAAAATTAACATTTCGATTCGTTGAAATTAGTTTGAGTCCACTCTTATAACATATTTCGTAGTCATCAATATATATATATATATATATATATATATATATATAATTACCGCATAAGGGGATGGAAAACAGATATTTTCAACAGGAGATATATCTCATATCTTGTCTTTTTTTCGACCATGGCTCTTGTTCAATTCGGGATTTAGGTGGAAATCGTCCACATTTTCTTCGTTTAAGTTTTCTCACTATGATAATGTATGTACCTCCCACCTTTTCTCGTAGTCTCCAATATCTGCTATTAATTATACTGCCGGCTGCTCCAGTGGCAGAGCTATGAGTACTTTTCTCTCAGGGTATGCGTGAGTGTATTGTTAAAAGGCAACACCAATTTAAACTGACTGACAAATTTAATGTGATCTAATACTTCAGCTTCTGAAGCGAGTTGCCGAACATTTGAGATGAAGAAATAGACTGACTCTGAACTGAAGCGCTAGAAACTATAACAATTGAATTTTTATACCCACTAAATTCTATAGTATCAATTTCACGGTTTGAAATAACTATTTCCGCAATAAAGGAAACTAGAAGGGTAACTTGTCATGAGTCGCTAAATTGCTTATAGGCGAGACCTCTTGCAATAGCCGCGAAATATTGTACAAGCGCATCAATAGGCGCTTAAAATATCACACCAACAGTACGTACCGAAGATGGTACCAGAGTAATGAATGTATGCACAACTGTGTGCACAAAGGTGTGCACTAACGAATATAAGTATCAGTGTCGGTACCAGAGCTAGTAGCTCTCTTATCTAAAATTGCATGCTGTTATTACTTTTAGCATCGCCTACATGTCATTCCCCCTTCCAACTTTACATCTTCAATAAAGAACTATCTTCATGTGTGTCTCTAACTGTTACTAACTCACCCTTTCAGTTTTCTCAGAACTGATCTTGCCTCTCTAATTTACAGAAATGGCCTAAGAGACTTCAAAAGTGCTGAGCTTATAACCTAACTAAATTCCCAGAATCTTTAAGTTAATGTTTTCTCTCCTCAGCTGATATAATGGCTTCCTAATTATCTTAATTTTCCGGACAAACATCTCAACTCAGGTTTGTTACATTATACACTGATTTAATATATGGAAATTATTTATTGCAATTATGTCTATCTGACTGTTGTTTCTTTATTTCATTATTTATATCTTCCCGTCAATAATCACGGCATCAACTAAGAAAGACATTTGCGAACAGTGCATTGAACTGGACTTCGGTGTACATCACTGAGTAAGCTTAGTGATATAGTAATCTACACTTTTTTACCAGTTTGGAGCCGTCTTATGTGCCACGGAGGCAAATCTGTAACAGCTACCGAGATAAATTTTCGGCTATTAAATATGTAGTGCCACGTTTGTGACTCTCATACATTGACACTCATAATATTGATTATGAGTGATTATAGCGATTAATTTCTATCAATTTGAAGAATTTAAAGTTTCATAACAAAATTGGATGAAAATTACCACTACCTCTTTTTCTAAAATACTAAACTCTGCGATGGTGACTATACAGACTTATTCCCTCCCATAGAAAATCAAGTTTTCTCTTACAAGATACCGTTCTCGGCTAAGGGGGGATTAAAAGCCCTAACCACCAATGTTAAATCTGCTAAATTCATGATTCATTATATCAGAAACTAGTTAACATACCATACTGAAATTTTTACAAGGTTTAGATCCGTGACTTCTAGTTCATGATCTACTGTTATGCAATAGTTTGCTCATTAAGGAAGGTAGGATTATTTTTTAATTAAACCACCTTATGATTAACATTTAGCAGAAAGTGTTTTTTAAACAACCAACCATCTTTTACAAAACACAGTTAAGGGCAGACGACCTGTTCCGAGGCTAATTTACAAACTGATCCATCTATCGTCTGCGGGGTAACACAATTCCTCTGTTACCAAGTGGTTTATAAAAGAATGCTTGCCTAGAAATCTTGAAGAACCATTCTTAACAAATGGTCTTTCCGTTTGCTTTACCTCAACCATATATTCTTCTACTAGCTGTTCTTTGATATCCACATTTCTTAGTCGGTCTGTTTTGTCACTTCTAATACAGATCTTATAAACGTTATATGCCGCTTCCAACACTGATTTTCTCATTCTTTAATACATGTTTCACTTGAAATTATCAGTAGGTATTTTTTAAACAACCAACCATGATATTAACATCAAAGTAGTTCCACAACAGGATTTAGACGTTTTTATAACCTAATATATTTTAATTTCGCTACCTTCAATAGTTTATGAAAATGTCATTCGCAGAAAAAGCTCCTCAAAGTAAAAATGGAGAAAATAAACTCACATGTATTGGCAAAGCTTGTA